>WBMZ01000732.1:0-135241 GCA_013400975.1 Atrichornis clamosus | reverse complement strand
CCTCCGCTCCCCTCCGCTCCCCTACTTCTTTTCTAGCTTTAAAGAACACATGAGAGTTGCCACACTTTTTCCTACACTTGCTTTTCACTGGAAGAGCAGCATTACAATTTCTTCCACCATTTGGGAAATTGCCCTGCAAAATTCTAAGGTTTTGCTACAGGCACCCCACTTTCTAGGCTCTTCCCACACAACTGATGCCTGAAGAGTTCATTTCTAATTGTTAATCCTCTCTAGGAATTCATTAGTGTTGTTCAATTTTCCATCTCACAAAAATGTAGACTTTCAATGTTGCAAGTCATTTATTTAATAATTTATATTCCTGCATCAAGACTTTCCCCTCAGATTAACAGCACTTGCACTGCCTAACATGAAAACATTTTTAAAACAAAGGTAGCCCAGAACAGAAACAGTGGACGCAGACCTCAAATCTGAAAATGGTACATAACATCATGTCAGTTGCAGCAGTGATTTGTCTGGTCCATGAGCCAATAGGAATAACAACAAAACTACCAAAAATTTTTTTAAAACCCTATCAGAACGTCTAAACCTCATTTGATAGGAGAGCTGTGAAATTTCGACATTATAAGCTTATGGAAAGATGTATACCATGCAGCCTTAAATCTCTTTGTTAGCAAAAGTATTCCCCTTCTTCCTCGTGATTCTGGACCCAATTTTATTTTTTTGTACTCCAGCTCATATTGTCAGCTTTCAACTCCATGGACTGCCAGCTTTTTTTTTTTTTTCTCCAAAGTTTTATACTGTTCTAGGATAAATATCTTGGGGAAACATGGATTAACCTTTCCACTTTTACTAGTGAAGTACCAGCTTTAGTGATCAGTGCTGTGCTGAGTCGAAGGGCATGCCACTGTCTTCTGAAGGGCTTGCAATAAAATTTTGAATGCAGAGGAGATAAGTCAGACCTGCCAATGTTGGTAGATCTGGAAGAGGCCAACAGCCCACTGCAGGGTACTCCTAAACAACCTCAGCTGAGCCAAGTGTACAGTCCCAAACTGATCCCTAGGTTATCTGCTGTGAAAACAATTGTCCAACAAATTTGAAAATTTATTATACTTCCTGATGTTCAGTTTTAGCAGTGACTATCAGACACCACAACTTGCTATATCCTCCAGGGTGTAATCTATTTTACAGTCAAGAAGCGTTTAAAATTACTTCATCTAATTGTCTGCAGTCTGGTGCTCCTGTCCTTTTTTTGCCAACCAGAGTTATTGACATTATTGCCAATTTCCTTCATGTTTGAATAGTTCAAGAATGGTATGACCTGGGATAAAATCTTCTCTTCTATGGACATACATGGACCAGCTTTCACTTTCTGTCATTCTCATGTTTGGCACCATAAGAAATTACTTACTTTCTGGGTTTCATGGAATCACATATTGGTTGAAGTTGGAAGGGACCTCTGGAAGTAATCTGGTCCAACATCTCTGCTCAAGCAGGGTCACTTAGACCAGGTTACCCAGCCCCAAGACCAAACAGATTCTGAATGTCTCCAAGGAGACTCCATAACCTCTGTGGGCAGCCTGTTTCTGTGCTCAGTCACCCTCACTGTAAAAATGTGTTTCCTGAAGTTCAGAGGGATCCTCCTATATTTTAGTTTGTATCACTGCCCCATGTTCAGTCACTGGTCTTCACTCCAAAGAGCCTGGCTCCATTTTCTTTGCACCTTCCCTTCAGGTGTTTATAGACATTGATAAGGTCCCCTTGAGCCTTCTGTCCTCCAGGCTGAACAATCCCAGCTCTCTCAGCCTGTCCTCATAGGAGAGATGCCTCAGTCCCTTCAACATCTTCATAGTCCTCCACTCTCTCCAGTCTGTGTGTCTCTCTTGTACTGAGGAGCCCAGCACTGGACACAGGACTTCAGGTGTGGCCTCACTAGCGCTGAATGAAGGGCAAGCATCACCTACCTCAACCTGCTGGCAATACTTTGTCTAATACCGTTAGCGTTCTTTGCCACGAGGGCACATTGGTAGCTCACGCTCTTGGCATTCTTCAGATTTCAAGTCCAGCTGAACATTCATACATTGTTTTATTGTCAGTTTAGCTTTGCAGCCCTTGGTATGCTGGTAGCACAGATCTCCACAGCTCCTCCATCAGCTCAGAGACAGCTGATTCCTATATTTAGGCTTTGGCGTGCTTTAGCTAGTTGACTTTCTACTGCATGCCCATGACTTGTATAATTTCTAGACCATTTCTAGACCAATCTGAGACCAATTTTTTCAGTTTTATTTGGCTTGAGTGACTTAGTTTGGCCATTAACATATGCCTTCACACCTTGTCATTTATTTGTGCTACAATGATGAATGGAGAAATTAAGCCGTCCTTATGCATTTTTATGTAAGTTGGGACATTCTGACCTCTGGCCAAATGACAGCCTCTCTAAGCTTTCTTACCATTACAGAAAAGATTTTGTAACAGTGTTTCAGCCTGCCCAGACATTTTGCACTTATTGTTCTAACAACTATATGCCATTTTCCCCTCCTCTTTATAATAATAAAAATACAAGGAAGTTTGCTCAGAGCATATCTTCTTGATTCCTCAGGTTACTATCCTGACCAGAAAGAAAAGCTAAATTGGCTTTTTAAAAATCAGGTAGAATCAAATTTTGAAAAAGCCAAGTCACAGCCTATGTTTGATGCTTCTGGTGGTTTATAAGCATCCAAACCCTCTTGAATACAAGAGATGAAGATGGTTTCCTCGCCTACAGCAAGCACCTTTCCAGCAGTCTTCTAACTGATTCTCCATATTTTTAAATTTAGGCTGATTCTATCTTCCAGCCTCAGCTCCAATCTCTCCTTTTTCTGCCTCAGTGTGTATCATGCATTATGCTAACTACTGAATGCCATTACACCTTCTTTGGGCAAAGTATGTGTTGAACTGTCTTCCATAAGAATTTTACATGAAAAGCAATGATTTAGTAATGTGTGTCTTAGTCTTTTAATCTCATGTACTTCATTGTTTATGTAGCAAAAGACTCTAATGAAGAAAAGTTAACAGACACAGACCTAACTCCTTTCCTTTTCAATTAAGCATAGTTTATTAATGGAATTATATTTCTCAAGCACAACATCATAACGTAAAATCTTTTTTTCCCTGTAGACTTACAAGCAAATGCCAGGTATTTCTAGGAGGTATCAGACAAAGCTTTCACTTTTCAGAATCCTATGCAATCAAACTCAAAATGAGTGTTATACTTCATGCAAAATATGAAATGTTAGGGAAGCAATGAATGTAAGGGACCTAATGATAAAATTGGCATAATGCCAATCATTCCCCCTGGGATATCTGTCTGTTAGAATGGCTACTTCAGTCAAGTGGATCAAAGTGCAATAATAGAGTTGATTTATGATAGAAGCCTGTTCAAAAGGAATGACAGCTACTTCACACTTCATACCTTCTAAAGCACAGAAGTCTCAGCTTCACAAGGGTGTGGTGCAGCAGAACCTGACTCTGAATATATTGAATTCATAATGCAATTGATATATCATCTGGGAATGTCTGTCAGCTTTATCTGGAGCATCAGATTTTGATGAAGTTCAATGACAGTTGGTTGGTCTGAGTAAGCTCAGCTTCACCTATGCCTGCATTTCAGTTTTCATATGCATGAATCTGGGAACATTCCAATCTCAGAGTTAAGACTATCATCTATCCTCTGTATCTCTTCCAGGACACCTCTTTACATGTCTGGTATGTATAGTCACTGAATTTTCCACATGGCAATCTAGAAAGGATGTAGATTAGCTGGAGAAGGTTCAGAGAACAGGACTAGTAAAACACAACCAACATATACTAGAAGAAAGAAAAAAATTGAATTGTTTTCTTTAGAGCGGGAGGACTAGTGTGATGTGTACTGTCTTTTCAAATATTTAAGAGGTAGCCATGGAATGTTAAAGGGGATAAACATCTCTCTATGTCTAGCATGGGTAAAAATAATATTAGTGTTTTCAATTATAGCAGTAAAGCTTTGTTAGTTCTACTAACAACATTGTTCAGCACTGGAAAATAAAAGCTTTCTTGTAATAATGACAATGAAGAACAGGAGTAATTTGTCAATCAAAGTAGGAATTTCCACCACAGAAGATTTTAATCATTTTTTGGATAGGCACATTTCAGAAATGAAATCCATTTCATGCACACCTACTTTATGATTTCATGTATACCTACTTCATGTGTACCTTCACATATACTGTCCTTTATCTGTGCTCTGTTGCACCGTATTTTCTGTGATCAAATCCTCCCTTTAAGTCAAGTTCAGAGAGTTTTTTCAGGCAGTCCAATCCACTTCAGAAGGCACTTAGATATCTGTCTGACTTTTGATGTACTTTCAACTTTAAAATTTTCAGATAATGCAAAGAAGCACTTCAGTTGAAGAGTCATTGTTTGATGTTTAAGTCATGGATTTTTCTATGGCTCTGAAATGCAATTGCAGCCTCTTCAATATATGACATTTATTTTCTCTCGACATTTCCATTGATTGTGTAGAAAAAGATAGCTATGGAGTTTCAGCTAATGACTCTATTTTGCTACACAGGTACAAAATCTAGGAGGGATTGTGTGATAAGTGGATTTTAGCACTCTTTATTAGTACCAGGCCACAGAATTTTGATTATGCCTGTTTTATTTCTTATCTTGCTTACCAGATTTTTTGCTGCACAAGATTCAAATATATCTCTACTGAAAGTCTTATGAGAGAGAATACTGATAGAAAATTAAATAACTGTTTATGGACTTTTCTGATATGAAAATCTCAAGCTGCCAAGATTCATCTGAAACAGTTCTGGGAAAAGAACAAAGCTACAATAATATTATATTTTTCTAGTTCAATTGGTGATTTATATCATTAACATAACAATTTTCTCTAGACCCTGGAATGATGACTGCAAAGTACAATCATGCACTGTCGCAGTTTAACCCCAGTCAGCAACTGAGCCCCACACGGCTGCTCCGTCACTTGCCCCTGCTGAGATGGAGGAGAAAATCAGAAGAGTCAAAGTGACAAAACTCGGGGGTTGAGATAAAGACAGTTTAACAGGTGAAGTAAAAGGTGTGCACACAAGCGAAGCAAAACAAGAATTAATTCCCGACTTCCCATAGGAAGGCAGGTGTTCAGCTGTCTTCAGGAAAGCCAGACTCCATGACGCATAACGGTGATCTGGGAAGACAAATGTCATCACTCCAAACACACCACCGTTCCTTCTTCTCTCCCAAGCTTTATCTGGTGAACACGACATGTTATTGTATGGAATCTGTTGGGTCAGTTGGGGTCAGCTGTCCTGGCTGTGTCCCCTCCTGACTCCTTGTGCACCCCCAACCTCCTGGTGGGGTGGGGTGAGGAGCAGGAAAAACTCTGCAAAGTGCTGCTAAGCAGGAATTAAAACATCCCTGTGTTATCCATGCTGTTTCCAGCACAAATCTAAAACACAGCTTCATACCAGCTACTATGAAGAAAATTATCCCAGCCAAAACCAGGACTACCAACAGCTCTATCAATGTAAGTTAAGCTGTAATATTGCGGAAGGGCAGAAGAATGTTCCATTACAAAAGAGAAAGTTTTCTGCAGTACCTTACATAACTTATTAAAATCTTTCAGTCTATATACCTTTCAAAATTTTTCCTGATGCTCAGCCTCTCTTTTTGCCACTGGCAGCCATGTACAATTCTCTGCTCCTCATGGTATGGTGGAAGTACAGAGAAATTTTAATCTACTTAAGTTCCATTATTTTCCCAATTCTGAGAATATTTGAGAAACGTAGAAAATCTAAGAAAAGGGCATTAGCACAATTTTTAACACTAAACAGTGAATTTGGAACAAACATTTAAGTAACCTCTATTAAAAAAACCCACACGACACCCAGCTGAAAGTAAAGAACATTGTATGCAATTAATTTAAGAGTTACTGTATATTCTGCCACTACAAAATGCACAGATTAGCCAAGGATTGATTTTCCATGGCAAGCAGCTCTACAGGACACATTTTCTGAATGATCAATTTATTATTGCTTATTCAGTAAGAGATGAAGCTTGGCCGCCTCACAGAGCATTATCAGCTCACCTGGAAACAAACCCTGCCTGCTTCCTAATATGGAGAAGGGCCATGAGCAGTAGATATCTGTGACCCAAAAGCAATCCACAGTGGCATTGCCCTTATCATATTCTCCCTAGTGGCTGGAATATTCATGTATATCACTGCCACAAGAGATGGAAAAACTACTTCAGGATATGCTCTTTACTAAGAACACCCTCTGCCCTTTTCCTGGCACATTTCCCTGACTTCTGTCATTGTAGTTATGAAGTTCATCTCTCTGCCTTGTCATTCTCTCTCCCCTCAAAATTCATCTAAAGTTATCTGCCCTTAAGAGCCTACAAAGAGGGAGATGATGCCTACACTGTGAGTAGTCTCTTCCTATTTTCCAATCATGAGTGAATTAACTAGGCTGTCTAACAACTATACCAGGGCAACTCAAAAGTCCTTTTAGTCCAGAATTTTTCTCAAAACAGCTATAAACAGAAGAGTGTAATAACAGGATGAACACGTCGTAGTACTTATTTAGACTACACTCACTGAATGTAATGAATTTTGTCTTAGAAAATTGCTGAGCCAGAGTTGCTTAACATTTTTTTTGTAATACACAACCTAAGACTCACCTGCGTGAGTGTAGATTTTATGCAGAATATGGAAAGTCTGTACTGAATAAGTTATTATTGAAACAGTCTAAGAGTTAATTCAAGATTCAGTGTTGCAGTTTATATTGTAATGATCACCACTTGAAATGCTTCAAAGGTGTTCAATTAAGGTTCAGATTTTATATCCCATTGCACCTATCTCCATCACTTTCACTTGCTGATGTGACTTCTAATAGACCTCAGTGTGCTTTGAATTCGGCTCAGGAAAACATTCAAGTCCTAACTTTTGGAAATTGCTGCTGGGAGTAAATCAAAGGTCAATTAAAAGTTTTTTACAGTAGGATTCCCTTCTCTCCCCTACTTAAAAAATCTTATGTTCTTCTTTTTTCCAAAATAGTTATCTAAAACTGGTGACTTTGCCCTAGGAATGTTTTCATTTTCATTTTCCAGTGGGCAAAAATGAATTTGTAAAAAAAAAAAATTGGAAAATGATGATTTCAACAAAGAATCCCTTGCAAAAATTATGTCTCCTTTTTCTAATCTTTTGAAAAAAAGCACATTTAAAAATATTTTCTTCTTTGTGTCCAGCTTTTTTCATATATTTCTTTCTAATTCAAACAATATGCAGTTTTAAAAAGCCAATATTCTTTGCCATATGTAAGATGACAAGGACAGGTAATGAAAAAATTATACAGCAATATAACAGGTGTTAAAGGTAAGAAAAACCATATTGCATTTGTTAAAATTAATGCTCATGTCCTTTTAAAAAGTCATTATTTAATTAACATTGATCTAACATCCTCATTTTGCAATGTACCTCATCATATTTGCCATTTTCTTCTTTATTTTCATTTGCCTGATTAGTCTCTGCCTCTTGTAAAAATTAACCACATTAGATGGCTGTGTTCTGCAGTGAACAAGAAGCTGGGAATATGTCAAAAAGATTAGATGATGCAGCAGTCTAATACTTTCTCTAACTTCAATATAAAGGTTTTGGAGCATCCCTGCAGCATACTCTGAAGAGATTGTAATGATATCAGAGTTTTTCTTGTTAGCTAGTGGATAAACAGCTGAAACAAATAAGGCGATATTAACATGGAATAATGTCTATTTAGCACAACTGGCCTGTTAAGGTGTTTGATATATTTCCTTGATGTGAAAAATTTTAGATGCAGTGGAGATAACATAGATATTCATTCATTTTCAGATAAGGGTTTTGATGTCTGTAGACCTTTGAGTAGAGACATAGTTCAGAGAGGCAACTGTATAAATGAACAGTTTACTTAGTCTGCCAAAAGACAAATAATTTAAAAAAAAATACTCAAGTTCCCCTCTTTGTAGAATTCCCAAATGAACAAAGCAGCACAGCAAATTTTCTCAGCTCTAGACTTAGAGTTGGTAACCAAGTCAAGCCATGAAGTGGCTTCAGCAAGTATTTTATGTTTTCTGTTTCTTCCTCTCCTAGCATGGCTCCCCTTGGACAGCTTCAGTTAACAACCTGTGATTTTAGCCTTTGAGAAAAAAAAGACAAAAGGGCAAATAATAAGGAAATTTTAATTTTAGCTGCTTAAGAAAATACTGGCAAATATTTGAAGAAAAAGAATACTGAGAGGTAACTTAAATCCCTAAAACTCCTTCATTTAGATGCAGGTGTGTTGTGCTGAACAGCAAGTTTAGAACTTTCTTTTAATTGCTGTTTCATTAATTAAAAAACATCAACAAACAAGTTACATTTGCACATTAGATACACAAGAGAAGAACATGCATATGACATGCAAATATCATCATATGCTATATTATTTCTAAAAAAATAAACGGAAATTTTGAAAAGGCCTTTGAATTACATAGGTATATATGCCAAATTAAAAACCTGACTGGAAGTGTCCACTGAAATCAGTGCCATTAATGGGTAAGGACATGAGTACTGTGTTTAACTAAAGCTATAAGGAACAGCTTTCGAATACAAACCTTCTTAGTTTTCCAGTTCTGGAATACTCATGAATTTATTTAACTTTAAGGTGGTATATCAAGGGGAAAAAAATGTACATTTTTAGGGCTCCAGAGAGGAAATAAAAGTCACATGTCTTTGCAAAGCTTCAGCTGTTTTGATTAGAGGAAGGTTTCTTTCTAAGGAAGCTATTAAATGCAGGAGTTTAAAAATGCTATTTTAAGATACAGAACTAAAGCAGTTGCACCTCAGTGAGCTTTGGCACATGATTTCTGGCTGCTTTTAGAGGAGTGCAGAGGGGTTAATTGGATTTCTGCAAAAATGCAGAAGGATATGCTGACAGATCCAAGTATTATTTTGAAGACCAGATAAGGAAATACACATGCACACACACCGTTTGTGGAAGCACTGTCAGCTAAACCGACAAGCATTTAAGTTGTGCATTCACAAGGTGTCTAAAATCCTGTAAAAACACCATACAAACCTTAGACAAGGAAAAGACAGCCTTATGACAGTGCCTTGCTCATTTTATGGGTACACTGAAGGGAAAACTGAGATCCTTCTCCAAGGAAAGCTTGGAAGAACTTTTCTTCTGACCAACTCCAAGAGAAATGTAAAGAGAAAAACAACTACTTCATGCACCTTTTACAGGTTTGCCATTTTGCAGCAGGTACCTGGGGTGAGGTAGATACCTGATACCAGATACCTGAGCTTCAGTGACTGTGGAGCTTTTTCAGTCAGCCTGGAAGCTTTGGGCTGTAAGAATTAGGAATTTTGTCAGTTCTGCTTTCACTTGCAGACCATGTAAGTCCTAGACCAGCCACGTGAATGCGATCCAGCATGAAATACCCCTAACAGCAGCTGGGAAAGACCTTCTGAGGGGACAGTGAACGTGCAGCAAGTCTGGTGACTTTCTGTGCATGTGGGATTTCTGCACCAGGCTCCAAAAGCACCATCATCCTCCCTGACACTCTCAGCGCCCCCACCAGTTTGCCATTGCAGAGGTAGATTCACCCAGGTATATATGCACTAAAGATATGACACCTGCTACTTTTGCCTCATTGAGAGGAAAAAAAGGGCAATGTCAATGGTGGCTTTTCTTTCTCAGAACAGAGACCAAGACAGCATCCTTGGCATTCCAGTAACAGAAAGAGCACACAGTCCATCACACACCGATACTGAAGTCCAATAAGCATCTCTTTCTTGGGTTTATCTAAGTTCATCACCAGTTCTGCTCTCTGCACTTTTATAAGCTCATTGCTTCTTACTGGCACTGTTTTTATATCTACTCTGTCTGATGCCATCCATCAATGTGCAAGAGACACTTCTTGTTTTGAAGTCTTTCCCTTACACTCATTTTAAACACAGGAAGGGATGGCCAGCCCTCAGGATTCCTGCTTCAAATTATACAGTTTACTTCAAATAAGCTGGCAGTAAAGTTCTGGACATGCCCTTCAGCGACAGATGCTGCTGCAGAAAGGGCTGCACCCATTTCAAACTGTGAGTGAAAACAGATTTCGGATGCTTGGTCTCTCATGAACAAAATCATCATCATCATTTATAGTCTCCTGGCACAGTTGAGTCAATATGCATAGCTTAACGCTAGAGATGCATGAGGACAGATGATGGCACTTGATCAGGGTTACAGAAATGCAGCCCACAAATCTGATACCAAGGAAGGCTTAAAAAAGTTGTAAACAAAAAATAATACATTTAATTAGACCACTCAGAGTGAAAACCTACAGAGTGAAGATGCTGGTTGAAATGACATAAGATTAAAGCACTGAGTCAACACTTCATTTCTATTTTTTAAATGGAAATTTTAATGGAAATGGAATTGTGAAAAGAAATTACTTAGAGAGAGGCATAAAAAGGCAGCTGCTTAGGATGACACCCAAGGCAAAAACAAAAAAGGAAAATAACAGAAGAAAGCAGAAATATAAACAATGCATAAATCCGGAGTCTGGCCCTGTTAGGGAATCTCATTGATTATTTTTCACTTTTCTTTTGGCAAGAAAACATTTTTTTCCTTATGCAGGGCAAAACTGGCACTTTACTGTCCCTAATCTCTTACCAGTCAGTGTGCCTGACTGCCCAAAGAAGAAAAAATGTTAATTAAAAAACTCAGTCCAATAATAATTTCTTTCTGCTTCTGCTACCTTTCATACAGAGAGGGATATACCACATCTTTGCAAAGTTCACAAAGGACTGATATCACTACTGCTATTAATTTCAGACAGCTACTATAATGACAAGGATAAATGTCCTGTGAAAAAAGGATGTTGGCAGCATGAAATAATATATTTGAAAATCTTTTTGAGATTGACCTGGCTTTCAGTTAGTGACAGATTTAATCATAATGGACGCTTTGTGACACAGTCTTCAAACTTAAACTACTCATGAGACACCTGCATTAATCCTGGAGAATAAAGGCTATTAGTCCTGCTTTTCAAAAAAGCTTTCAAATCTGACCAAGCTCTTATCTCGCTTAGAAAAGGCATCCTAGTGAACCCTAAAAATGGGAAGGATAGCCTAGACCATGATTTACAGGAAAACATGAATTTCCTAACATAGAGGATAATCCCACAAATAATTTCCACTTTCTCTCTCAAGAGCAGAGATTTCACTTCTATTATGAAATTCTACATTTGAAGCGGTATTGCTGTTACAAATGAATTGCTTATTTGTTCCTTGGTAGTTTCACTTTTTGTCCCTCATCCTAACACAGAACTGCAATTTGCAGGTTACAAGAACTGCTCAGGGAAGTTTCATTCTAAATGAAACAAACAGCTTCACCATTATTATTTAAAAATCACCCAAGAAAACACCTGCATGTCATATACATAACAAAATTTAAAACCTGAATTAAGAATGTGACATCAAACCACACCATCTTAACATTTCTTCATATCATCTAAGGGATTTGGCAGCTACCTTAAAATAAATCCTAAACAAAGAGGCGTAGCTTTACTTTCAATACAGTTTGAGATTTGTCACTGACTTTAATAAAAACAGGGCTCAAGTCTATAAACACTATTCAAACACAATGAAAGAAAGCAGACATCTAACCATGCAGCTGACTCATCTCAAATAAATGGTATATGATTTAGAAACTAATCATCTGTGTCCACACCCTTACCTGAAAATAATGCAATTTGAAGGGGTTTCATCCAAATATCACTACTCTGGAAATCATCATGGAAAGTCTTCTGAAAGCATGATATAAGAATACGTGTCCAAATGTCCACAGAAATTTTCTATGGAAGATATACTGAGCAGCAGTTTTGAGGACAGACTTAGCATTTAATAGTTCTCTATTAAGTATAAAGGAATACAAACCAGAATTTTAGAAAAAAAAAAGTTAATGCAAGCATGCTACAATACTACTAGAGCCAACATACCACGGCAGCGAGTGAAGAAAGAGTAAATTAAGGAATAATATTGCAGCCCTAATGGTTCAGTGGGTAGGATACAGAACTGAAAATTCCTCCATGGAGAGAAAACAGGCAGTCTCATGGCTTCAGTTTTAACTAAAAGGAGTTCACACTATCAGGACAAGGAATGCACATGAATATACAGAGAATTAAAAGCCAAATGTTGTTGAGTTTTTTTCAGAATAATTTAAAAACTGAATAAGACTATTCAGAGCTTTTATAAATACTATGGCACAAATTTTGGCAAGGAAAGGAATAATTTCTCATCTTCCTGATATGAAGTTTTATGGCAGTGACTTTTACAGGAGCACAGAGCAATGAAAAGCAATTGCCACAACCTAGGTAGATTTGCTGACCTAAAATAGAAAGGGATCTCATTTATAAAATAAAGTGATGTCTGAATAGCTGTCAGCAATCTGCAGAGACAACTAAGTCACACTGATGTCTACTGCTGAATGATGGGTAGAAAGAGAATAAATAAGGTACAGGTAGGGGGAGCTTTGTTGTCTGAGTGAGGCAGTGATGGAGATGGGATAGGGTGGCCTGTGCACTAGAAGGAAAAGAAGCATCAGAAGGATCAGAGCATAGCAGGCAATATTTGTGTTTGAGACTTCTTCGTCTTCTGCTCAATTCTCTTTTATTGCATACACAGAGTTTATAGGTCACAGGAACCCAAGATATGTCCAAAAACCATCACACGCATTAGTTAGAAAACAGATTAATGCAACAGCACAACATTCCTTGACTGTAATGTGATGACAGCACTGATCTCTAACTTCATAGCCCCATTCACATCCTCCAGAACACTGGGCTGTTTAGGGTTTCTGAGCATCATGGGTATTTAGGTCCATGCCAGATGCTCAACAGGGACATACAGAATAGCGCAGAGACCATTAGTGTGAAACACTGCAGTGCTTTCTTTGAAATATCACACACAGAAAACACTGCAGTCCTTTAACAAAACTACCCTACAAATTATTCTGGGGTGATATTCTAGATGCGAATCTGACTAGCCAATCTCATTTTGATCTAGGCTGTTCAACAGCTTTCAATCCATTCAGCTACGCCTCCTCCCTTTTTTCCAAGCAACCTTTCTTTTCTAGCTTGATCACTTTCTCCCTTTGCTCTACTGCCTTCTATATAGGAGTAGAAGTACAAATGAGGGAGCAAACAAGACCCATTTCATTGTAATATTTTTCATTTTGCTTTATATGTTTCTGTGAATGAAACTGAAATGTGAATAAAATTGAGTGTATTTTATTTTATAGAAGAGTGAGTCCTGAAAATAACAGAGGGGATCATTTTGCAGTTGACGTAGCAAGTCAGAGCCAGAGATCTCAGGTTCTCACATGTGAACCTTTAGACACCTCAGAATGATTTTCCAAAAGTACATTCTAATGCCTGTCTGCAAAATCAAATGAACAACAGCAAGATAAGGTCTTTTGCTTTCCCTCAAATTGAGGTATTGCAATACCTGGGCATTTTTTAAAGTCTTAACACAGATTTCTATTGCAGTTGTTAGATAACATTCTTCCCCAATATGCATTCCAGTGTGGCATAGAAGAAGCGAGCAGAGACATAAGAGCATATATTGTAACAGACACAGTTGATGGTGCTGTAATGAAACAGGTATTTTCATGTGATCTCAGGAGCAGTACCAACATTGCTCACTGTAACATAAACAGATAACTTCGGTAACAATAATAAAAGTTCAATATGTTCCTGTTTTAAAAAAAACAAATATGCAGGATGGAATTTCCTCATGTATAACATCTGGTAAAAATAACCACTGAACTCTTCTGTTGCCATGCAGCATGAACATGTCAAAAAGGTCCAAGAGCAGAGTCTCTTGCACAGCCAGCTCCTGAAGCAGTAGGATCAAGACAAGGACCAACAGTCAAACTGAGTTTCACAAACATTTCTCCTGTTAAAAGCGACTGGCTAGAGAAGCACCATAGCATCATTCTTTACTGATGACTCCATTCACAAAATGATGAAGTGTCTCCAAAATAAAATATCAGATAAAGAAGTTTGTAAGGGTACTTTATCTAACATTAAAAAAATAAAAAATCTCCCACCCCCAACCAAAGCATTTAGCAACTTCAAGGATCTTTCATAATGTAAATATTCCATGGGCAGTATAATTTCAAATGTGTTTTTAAAAAATAACATTACTCTGGTTTTACAGCAGAGAGGACTCTGACAAGTAATTTACAGTTCCTGCAGTGCTCTACAGTCTGTGTTGCTCTTAAGTAATAGAAAAATAATGTGTTTGGTTTTTTCCTGTGTATCTGTATACTTAAAGTGAAGAAGTCTATAATACAGCAGTTATTAGAGATCTATAAATTATACAATATGTATTCTAGGAGGGCAGATTTTACCACTACTCCAGTGTAATACTAAGTTGAAAAAACCAATTTTTTTAGTATGAATCATGATATTGTTTCACAGCAACAACCATAAATTTTATACTCTTAGCTGTGTGAAATTGCTTTTTTGTTTGTTGGTTTCTTTTCTTTTTTTTTAAGACATTAGGAAGTCTCAAAAGCTCTAACAAAAATGAACAGCAGCTTAGCTCTTCAAGACCCATCACCTGACATTCAGGACTGGAAACAGAAAGACACAAACAGCTTGGGGTGTCCATGTTGGGCTCACAAGATCCTGCAGGTATAAGGATGCAGCATCTTTTGTTTTAGTGAAGAACTGGCAGTTAGTTAATATTGAAAGCAAAAGCTCTAATAGGCATGTTCTTTCACATTACCTAAACTGAAGGCAAATGACGACTTTGCCTTAGGACATGAGTAACATTCTTTTTCCCTAAGATGAAAATAAAAATAGTATTGCCAGCTTTACTTTCCAGAAGAGCATGAACAGTAACTGCTGAAAACCTTCCTAGTCTACACACGTGAAAGAAAGTAGGTCAGGAAGCAGTCAATGGTAAAGCCTTTCAGAAAACCTACCAGCAAATGAAATGTGTGGGAAGGAAAGAAGTGGGCCTGTGATTTCTCATTAGTTCAGCCTTCCAAATGTGTAGGCTGCTGTTTAAGGTAGAACTGAGACAAACAGCTACTTAGACATCCACTTCATAGCTGTGTTCCTTTCACAGATCAGTTCTCAGATCAAAACCAAGGATAAGTAAACTGTAACAGCTGTTCAGAGAACCAAGACTGCACCTTGCTTCAGCCTCTTGCCTTCTCCTTCAGCCAAAGTAAAAGAGAGATGACATAAGCATCGGGGACCCATGCAAGTGGCCCTCACCTTGTGCTCCCTCCTAGGTACATCAAGGTATGTCATCATAGCTTCCTTCCTGCAAACTGATTTCATGTGTTGGCTGCAACCAGCAGACCTGGGCTGCATCCCACCACCATGCTGCACCTTTCTATCAGGTCAACAAAGAGCCTGTGGCACTGCACTTCAGCCACAGATTTACAATCCAACAGGTTCCTCTTAAAGAGTACACTCTCCTACTATGAGATATTTTGATTTCAGTACTCTAATACAATTTTCCATTTAAGCTTGTACATGCATTGATCTCCATCAGCCTGGAGTAACCTCAGAGTTGCACTAGAGCTCCTGAGCCAAGAGCTTGCTGGTGACCAGGATGTCATGTTGGAAAACTGTTCCGGAGCAGGGAGGAAACTTTATCTTTATTCCTCCATATCACATGGTGACTAGAAAAAATGAAAATTATTTTACTCGGCTTCTTACATCCTCAGCCTACACAAGTGCAAGATTCCCCAGTCATTATCATATCCTAACCATGCAAAATTTTTCTCTCTTTTTTTCTTTTCCATAGATGAAAGACATACACCTCCTACCCTGCATCATTCTAGATTAAAAAGTAGTTTTGGGGAAGTTCTAGTATTATTTCTTGTCATCCACTCAGCCATGCAACTTTTTCTTTTGGATTCAAATTTCATTTGAGGGCTGGCTTCTTTGTTTTGTTTTTTTTTTCTTTTAAGGACAAAAGGTGTTCAAAGAAACAAATAAAAATCCCACAGTCCTCTTAGATAAATACTCTCAAGGCTGGCCAAAGTCCAATTAGATAGGGAGAGCCATTTGCATCCCTTCCTTGAATCCAGACAAGCTACACTAAGATAATGAGATTTTCTCTGGAAATAAACAAATGTCATTTAGTCACTAGGTCTCATTTTGTTTAGTGCTCATCTCTGTTCTGTATGGTCCCTCCCAGGCTGCCCACTCAAATTATCCGGTGGAGCAGCTTATCCAGTGAAGCAGCAAGAGTATTAAAATGCTGGGTTTTACTATGTTCCCCAAACCCTGCCAGCTCAGAAAATCTCTCAACACACAGGCAAAATAAAAGCCAAATGCAAAGCACACAGCTGTCAGCTCACAGGAAAAATCAGCTTCCCGTGTTGCTATTCTTGTGTCCTTCTTGGACAGTAATTTCTAAATTAAGTAGCCACTACACCAAAATTGAAAACAGTTCTAAGAGCTCAGGAAAACAATAGGCTTATGTGATAGAGCTTGTGCAGTGAATGCTATAGTGCTAGTAACACAGAATACCTGGGATCTCTCTTGGTTCTCTCTTGAAAAACTCTGTGACCTTGGACATGTCCATATGCATTCTGGTGATAACTCTCCCATACTATTTAGACAGCAAATCTTCTAACAAAGTCCCATCCCAGGTCAAATATTTACAGGGTCCAGACCAGCAGTTACATCTCTGCAAAATGCTGGCAATCATTTCTGATTGAAAAATTCAAGAATCTGCTTTTAAAGTACCTAAAAGTCAGACTTCAACTTTCATGCTACTGATTATATGAGAGTGGGAGAACTGAGGTATTTTTTAACTCTGGTATACAGGAGTGGAAGACCGGGCTGAAACAAGGATCTGACATCCCAGCAGGTCCAAGTAAGCTAGAGTACTGCCATATCTCTCACACAGTAGGCATGACAGGAGATGAAAGAAGGCATAAGATGGCAGGAAAGAGTGAATGGGAGTTAAATAGTCTGAACAGAGCCTCTCACATTGAATGTATGGGACTTATTGTCAGTGTAGTTGGTGGGCTGCATGACACCAGATGCTATCAAACTAGGGGTATTGTTTTCACAAGCTTAGGCCAGTATAACTCGATTGAATGTGTATCATTGTCTTTCTACAAGCTGAGGACCTGACCTGACCAGACCAGAAAAAGAGCTGTAAGGAGAATGTAACTCTCAAAGAATGAATTTATTCTGTTTATTTAAGTGCATCACATCAGCACATCTTTGCACACATATGAATTCAGAAGGCCAGATTCCTCACTTTCCTAAACGGTAAATGCTGTAGTTGCGGTTATATAAAGCAAGCATAACTGAAAATCCGAAGAACCACAGTGTTCAATTTACAGTTGTATTTATTTTTGCTGACTTCCTTGAAAGCAAAGCAGCTCTTGTCAGACTATGGTCTCGGGTCATAGAAGTTATATAAATAGGAGGCAAGTATGCTCTGATCAGTGGGCAGTCTGTGGTTGCCATCTGGTGGGTAAATGTAAAACATACAGGAAAAAAAGGAAATATTCTCATCTCTCGATCATGCTTTTTAAACAGCATTTTAGACTATGTATTATCATAGTTTCTTTTATTTCAAGTTTAGTAACACGTACAAGATATTCCAAGAGTCATTACTTACATATGCTATTTTTCAAAAATTTAATTCTTCTCATTTATCTTTTGCTTCCAGAAATTATCAATTATTGTGTTCTCCCTCACTCTCTCTCATGTAACTTACTCTCTGAAGACTGGCTCTAAAAATCAGTTGCATATAGAAGAGCAAGAGAGTCTCATGTGGTCCTCATCCTTTGTCTAGCAGAACACCAACCATGCAGGCACTGCCAGCCCCACCAACCCTGTACCGGCACATCCCTAGACCCTATAGAATCTAGACAATTTGTCAGACAATAACTGATGGTGTTGATTGGTTATTATGTCCAGAAGGCTGATATTGAGGAGGTCAAGAACACCAGAATAGGCACTGATGCTATGAACATTATGAGAAAGGCTAGCGACTGAGGTTTAATGCCAGTCAGGATGCAATTCTATAAAGTTTATGTAAAATAAATTGTTCACTTTCATTTCCCCATCAAAATCCTTGCAATTTAAGGCTGTTCCATTTACATTTTCAAAATACCATTCATTTGCTCCAGCTTCCCTATTTCTATGCTGTCTTTTGAAATAACTTTGGCTTGTTCCAACAGAAGAACAAGTTGCTATTGGCAACATTTCTTTTTTAATCCCCCTCTGTAGGACTGTCTAAAGGAATCACCCCAAGGTTCAGAATGTAGAACACAATTTCTCCAAGGACTCATTGAAATACTGTAAGTAAGTCAGACTATCTTTATTTAAACGCTTCAGGTGAGGGAGAAATGATTACACATTTTGGCAAATACTCATGTAAAACCTTCAGTCAAATATATCTGGTTAAAGTGCTGTATTTTACAGGCATCCCTACATATGCACAGCACCCGTCCCATCTGAGGATGCAAGTGTCCCTATAATACAAATTAATAATAAATCATATGAAACCCCACATATGTTTTACATATGAAAACTAATGTAATTTTATTCCAATGATCACATTTACAGATTTGGATACCGACTGTAGCCAACCTTAGCAGTTCCTTAACATCCAAGAAAGATTCCATAAGTTCTCATCAACTTGTTTGTTTTAGTAGTCTTTTAGCAACAAAACCTAAAGTCTGCATCAATTTCACTGACCATCATCAGCTGCTGATGGGACATACTGAACTGATCCCCATATGTACTGCCATACATCTTTTCACTTCAGTCTTCCACTATGGAGGTGCAGGAAATGTGTTTGGTTTGCATTTTTCACATGTGTGAAGAGATCTTTTCTCATGATAATGATATTCACCAATGAAAATAGACTAAGACATGAACAGGACCTGACATCTCATGTGTGCCATTCACACACAAAGAAACGAAAAGGTAGACATGGCAGGTCTCCTCAGGGTCACTATTTTCATACCTCATACTTGAAGGTTGAAAGGTAGATGCAATTTTAACTGAACCAACCAGAGGCGTTGGAATATTATTATCTCTTAACAAGAGAAGAAGAAAAGGCATTTACAACAGAAGTAATATTGTAGTGACTGAGGGAAGAAGTGGACCCCACAGAACCAATTCCATTCACTCTGAAAGCTGCCAGACTCTCATTTCAGTCAATTTAGTTTAGTGCTTGTTTCAAGCTCCACTAGAACGATGCATTTTCAACATAAAAGGGCTCAGCAGAAGAGGGTTTTCCTTACACTGCTGG
The DNA here is from genome assembly GCA_013400975.1 of Atrichornis clamosus. Taxonomy (NCBI): domain Eukaryota; kingdom Metazoa; phylum Chordata; class Aves; order Passeriformes; family Menuridae; genus Atrichornis; species Atrichornis clamosus. Next base: position 115,941 of record WBMZ01000732.1, on the reverse strand, counting down.
GTAGGAGAGCCAATGTGACTGAAATCTTGAAGTGAATTTCTTTCTTCAAACAATATCAAATTCACTGACAACATGGAAAAACAGATGTTAGCACTTCCTTTTCACATAGAGTTCCAGAGAACTGATGACTTCTCTTTAGAGGTCAGGGCAGGAGAAGGCATTTTTCCCCTTACACTGCAGGACTTTCACAAGAGTTATTTTAAAGAGTTGTTTATTTCTTGCCTTTCTTCAGCTTCTGTCTTTAATCTGAACTCTGTCCTTTGCTCACATTTTTTTTCTACAGCTGCAGATCCTTTTATTGCTCTTCCAACTGCTTTTTTTATCAGGAGATTGAGTGCACTTCAATTTGTCCTTTGCATGGTGATCACACAAAGTTCAGGAGTCTGATTTACTTGTGTATCATTCCAATTTCACACCAGTGCAGTTTCTTTTTAAAGAGACTAGAGAGTAAAACTGCTGTGATTCAACACTACAGATTTGTATGTGGTACTGAAAATCATTCAAGTATTTAGGTTTCTGGGGGACAGTTCCCAGGCCACTGGGATATTCCTCAAGGAAAGACAGTGCTTGAAATATGCAGACAAATGGAGGGAGGGAAAACCCTCCCCAGTTTTTACTGACAGTGGACATTACAATACAGTAAGTGGAACTTTCCCTGGTAGCATTTCATTTTCCTACATGCACACAGTGCAAAACTATATTTGTCAAAACAATTTGCCTTTGCAATAGCAGCAGTTGCAAATACAAAGAACTAGTTAGTTCATCATCTGAAAGAAGAATGCGGACTTAAGAAATACTACAGTCTGCCTTTGGAATATTGTAGTCTGGTTGCCAGAACACAGGGCTGAGAAATCAGAGAACCTTGTGTCTACTACAGTGACCTCAGATAAGTCACAAAGACTCTGCACTTCAGACTCTGTGAGGATTAAAAGAAGTATCATGCATAAAGTGTTTCAAACTATCCAGGAGAAATGGTGCTAAGGCCAAGTATTCTAATTTCTCTGTATAATAAAAGAAATAAAAAGAAATAAAGGAGCATGAAATCTTCAACCACAGGATTATCCTGAATAGGACAAAAATTGAAATAGACATTGTAAACTTCTTGAGCAAATTCTTATTTCTTACATCTGACCACAAAAATCCCACTGAGAATTACTAGCCTCTCATTTCTGAGAAAATAAAATTCACAACAGGAAACTATTAAAAAAATAAGCTTCATATTTTGCATTACGATGTAATCACACAAGAAACACAAATGTCCATAACAGTGGTGCCTATTTTTAACTTGTTTTTAAAAGTTAAAGCCACTATGTCTTGTTCAGTAACAGAATTGAAATGGTTCCCTCCTTCTGTCTACATATATTAAATCTCTTCCAGCTTCAACAGAAAATCTTAAAGATTTAGCAGCTAGGGGCAGACAAATAGCCAAAATGCACATAATAGTGATAATCACAGCAACACTGCTATTCTGTAAAATTCCAAGAATACATGCTGGCTAACTGACTCACCATCAATTAAGAGGGGTATTTAACAGGCAGTACAATTTAAGTCTGTGCAAGTAAGCACAGAAAAAAACTCTCTTACCCTTTGCTCCTGTAGCATTCAAAAGCTAGGATATTTGTAGGCTTCAGAGCATTCCAGTGCAGCTTTGAGGAAAGCAGAAATGGTCAAGATGCTCATCTTAAGGCAGCTGCAATATGACTAAACTCCAGTTTATTGCTTTCTCAGAGAGGCACATATTTTGATATCAACTATGCTCTAACATCGGAGTGAATTTCCATGTGTGTATTATTCTGCTCCATTCTCCTTGTTTTCCACATTGGCATCCCAGTCTTTGGTGTAAGAACAAGAAGAATATGTACTTGCAATATGGGAAAGATCAATACCCTGGGAAGGCAAAAGCTGAAAAGAGACACATAAGAAATTGCCTTTGTTTAAAAACTTGTTCTCAAGCTATGGAATGATTCAAGCAATTCAGCCATGGTGGAGCTAATTCCACAGTAACAACAGGCCATTTATGTTCTCATGGTGACATTAACACAGGGCAACTTGAGCTGATTTAACATCCTGCTAACAGAAAAGGGGCAGATACTCCCTGGACCACATTTTGTCACATATGCAGCTTGTCTGACTCCTCCACAGACCAAATCAACACCATAATCCAGCAGCAAATTGAAGTTGAGAGCAGTAAATACTCTTCTGTGCTGTACTGATGAAACCTAATGAATCCATTCATAAGCAGTCCAGTGAGTACCATAATTAGAAGAGAATTGAGTTTTGAAGCAAGGAGCAGGAGTAAGAGCAAATGCTCCTCATTCAATATGACAAGCTTTTAAATCAGCACAGGCACCTTCACTTAGCTTTATACCTCTGCATCTTGCAACACTGGGGTTTACGTTACAACAGGTTAGAACTGAGAATGTACTCATGTCTTTCCACGTGTAGCACAGATCCTTATTGGCCTTTGCACTAGTTCACAGTACCTTCCTCTTCCTTCTTTTGCAATGTAATACCCCAAAATTTTGTACTATTTGAATAACCAAACTCCCTTCTGCATATAGATGGATATTTACTTCTACGACTTCTGTAGAAAGTGTTCCAGCATTTCATTAGGAAGCCCCAGAAGATGAGAGCATAATTATTTCTGACACAGTAACCAGTATCAACATTCAAGACAGAAAAGAGTCAACAGAAGAGTACACCTTGACAGGTAGTTACTGTCCAGTAACTACAGCCAAGTCATTACCATCTCCTTTAGGGTGTAAAAATTGATTCTGTTGGAGAGTTTTAAGAACTGGGAGAGGAGGAAAGAGGATACGAAAAGAACCCAGAAGAGAGAAGGAGGACAAAATGAGTGAGCCATTAGAGTAGGAAAACAGCCCTGCCACTGCTGCATTTTTTGACAGTCACCAAAGTCACAGCAGAATGAACCTTATCACAGCAGTGTCTCCAAGCTCACAGCATAGGATCAAGGCACAAACCCAGCACAGAAGGTATTAAACTTGACTACCAAAAATTCAAATTGAGGAGGTAATAAAAATATGGGCAGACATTTTTAGTAGAGTCTGTTCTGATAGGACAAGAGGTAATTATTTTAAACTAAACAAGGGTAGATTCAGACTAGATATAAGGACGAATTTCTTTACAATGACGATGGTAAAACACTGGAACAGGTTGCCCAGGGAGGTGGTGGATGACACATCCTTGGATAGATTAAAGGGCTCTGAGCAGCCCAGTCTAGGTGAAGATGTCACTGCCCATGGCAGGGGGCTTGGACATGGTGGGCTTTAAAGGCCCCTTCCAATCCAAACTCTTCTATGAACCTATGATTCTGTAATTGCTTAGTGCTTTAAGTAGGCTCAGAGGCAGCACTCTGACTTCTTTATACAGAGACCTGTAGGGAGAAAAATATTTAGAGAGCTCACTTTTTTTTTCCAGTACACAGCCATATGTGGCACCTTGTAGAATGGGATGTTTCAGAAACACTGTAGAGACTTATGAAAATCAGAACAGCATGGTTTCTAGGCACTGTGAAAGTTTTACCTATGCACTTTCTAACACAAATACGAGAAGAGTATATAGTAGGGGAAAGGAAAACATGAGTTAAAAACCTACTTATTGTTTGCATGCCTTGTGTGCATAAAAAGTGTGAAGCTGATATTTTGAATTATTTGAAAATATGAAGCTAAAATAAAGTGTAAGAAAAGGTTTCTAGGTGAAAAGTCTTCTAGATTTCATTTCATGCTCTTCTATTGACATTTTACAGCAATATATGCAATTAATTTCACTCATAAAACAATAACTTCTAAACAAAACACTTAAAATTTAAAGAGTGATTGTTTCTACAGCATAATAGAGACTTGGACTCATAAATATCTTCACTTTTTTTTTTTAAGGAAATGATTTTATCCTACAGAACCCTTGGGAACTAGGCAAGTCTTTTTATTTTACTATCTGTACCTCAAATTTTTAACAGGGAAACACAGACTTTAACATTTAAAAAGCAGACCACATTTTAATCCACAAGCAACTCTATTAAAATCACAGAATCATAGGAAAACATTAAAAGGGACCCCAGGAGGTAAATTCAGACCAACTGAATTTAGTGCTCAAAACAGAGCTAACATCCAAGTTAAATCAGGGTGCACAAGGCTTTGTTCAGGTGTTTGGAGAAGCTCCAAGAATTTTTATGCCACATCTTTGGGCAGCCTGTTCTAGTGCTCCCATGCAGAAGGACCTGTAATCATGAGACTTCTTCTTCTTGTTTAAAGAAGACTTGACGCATTTTCTTACTTTGATAGAGCAGTCAGTAGCAGATGACACCCAAGGTGTTCCCTTGCTGGCCTCCTTTTGAAGCCTGGCCTCCTTTTGAAGCCTGACACATAATTCCACAGCAGAACTCCATGCATTTAGGCATCTCCTTTTCATCCACTCTCTCACAGTTAATACTGTAATTAACACCGACAGCTATAAGCAAACACACCTTTATTTGTCAAGTTATAAAAGCTGTCCTCAGACACCACAGTAGTGTTACCTCCACACTAAACTGCCTGTTCCTCCAGTGGGTTGTAAGTGACATAGCCAGTTCTGTCTTCTTTGTTTTATGCCCTAAACAAAAGAATTTGGAATCTCCTAACCCAATCATATGTCAAACTCATTTTGTTACTCAGAGTAGTGAAAGGCTACTGCAAAACCATTACTGAGACAACTTTTCCCCACCCTTTCCCAAGTCCCAAACCTGAGTAAACTCAGAGCATGCATTTAGTAGGTATATCAAGAACCCTCCCCACAAATATTTGCAAACCTTATGTGCAGTAAATTATTGTAACAACATTTTCAGACCGAAGGGCTGGCAAAGAATAAAGGAGTTATCCTTCGGGTATATAAAAAGAAAGTAGCATAACAGTTGAACTTATTGTATCTGTGTTTGAACAGCACCTTAATATACAAATAGGTCCCTCAACACTTTGCAAGTAAAGATCCTACCACTGGTTGTAACTAGACCTAAGGAAAACTGGGTCACGATAAATGATATATACGTAGATAATCCTAACTGAAACATTGCCTAAAATTTGCATCTCAAAACCCAGCTAGTCTATTTATTCAGGCAGATGAATTAAACAAAAATAAATTCCATACACTCCTTGAATCTCAGAGATAAGAAAAAAGAATTTCTATTACTTTTCTTGGTAGAAGATTTTTCACTAAAGAACAGAAACAGAAGAAGCATTAACTTTTCCTACTTTTAGTTTAGTGAAATGGCTTTGCTTATAAAGTGACCTATATGGTTCTATGTAGAACAAGCATAATATTTTATGCATTTATCACAACTGCCATTTGTTCTTGAATTTTTTTCTATAAACCTTTGGCTGCTGCTATTATATATTTAAGGTTTGTAATGTCCTGCCCAAGCTGCAGGCACACTGAAAGACTATATATAAAAAGTCTCAAAGCAGTAATTCAGAGCTTCTAAGTGGTGTGGTCAGGTCAGTTAGTTTTAGAGTACTGAACAGCATCAAACTTTTGACAATACTTCCATCTCAATTTCTTCACTGCTCCTTTCCATCTTATTTTACTTGAATAAGTGTGGCCATAAACCACTGGGATTGATTAAATTCCTCTGGAATATTAATCAAGAGATATGTTTTTGTTCAGCGTTTAGTCCCACAGTGCTTCATTAACCTAATTTCCAAGTGCTTCAAACAGAAATTAACTGATCCAGGAGCTCTCCCAAGTGCCTTATGCCCAAAGGTGCCCTGGCCACATTAATCTTTCTAAGAATACCAGAAGACATGTCCATTCTTCAGCCTACTTAGCACTGCCTTTGTTTCATCATCCACCAGTGAATAGTGGAGCAGTAGCAAACACAAGCATATTATACAGGCACAGGATGGTGAAGCAAGGACTGTAGGGTGGAATTAATACCTTCCACCATGCTCATTTCCAAACTTATGTTCCCTAATATTACAGGGGAAAGCTAGGGGTCTCAGGAAGGTATCTACAACTGACAATAAGCTGATGGCAACTTGTCAGGCATCCGTGTTGGATTTGACAATGTGGCAAAGTACTGTGCGCAGAGTATCATTTTATGTGCTTTTGCACAATTGGGTCAGACTGCATAGGATAGTATCAAGTAGGAGACAGAACTAATACTACAAATACAGGCTTTTTTTTTTTTTACCTTCTGTCTGGTAACTTGTAGGGGGTTTTGTCTCTTATAAATTTTCAAAGCATGTTACTGCTGTGTCATTTGTGTATTGCTCTTTGAAGTCAGCACTTCTGCTTTCCACAGCAGTCATCTAGTGTTCTTGTATCAAGATTTCATAGTGCAATTGGCTCTGCAGATGAGGTAAGACAAAGTCCAATGTCTGGAATTCATGCTAGGTCCAGGTTTTGTCTGCATCAGCAAGTAGTGTGGCTCAATAGGAGCAGTCCTGTAGTCTTTGCACCTGCTTCTGAGAACAGGTTGCCCGTACTATATGTGGACATGAGCACAACACAACTATAGACTTTTCAACTTAAACATCAGCTGTCTCCCCAGCTGGTACCTGAGCAAGGGTTCTGCGGATGAAGATCCATGCAGAGCACGTGAGGTCACCTCTTCAGGCAAAGTTCCTCTCTGTTCATGGGCCTAAAGGTTCAATCTCAATCCAAATGTGATGACTGAACTGAATGGAGAGGTTTATTCCAAAATCATGCAGTGAAAATTTAAGAGGTAGAAAAAAGACACCAGCAAAATCAAGAGTGTACAAAGTTTTAGGCTTGTTCTCGAACAGGCAGCTGGGTGCACCCACTCTCTTTGGGGCTGTGCCTCCATAAAATGGAAGGAAACACAGGGCATGGAGATATGTGGTAGTTAACCCACCTCCACAGGGGCACACATCTCTCTGAAGAGTCCTTATAGCCTTAGGTATAGTGTTTTATAGTGTTGGGTATTGGAGTACCATATTTCCTAAAATACACCTCTTAAAAGAATGGCTTTGACATTTTTTCCCTCTCAGGTTTGCCTGCTGGCATTGCCGACTGTGGTGTGTGGCCTGTGAAGGATGGCACAGCATGGCACAGTGTGAGAAATCCATGGCAAACCAGGTGTGGAAGTCATTGCTCTACCTTCTCACTACCCTTTGTAGCAAGTCAAAAGAACTGTGTGGCCAGGTGGCCAAGAAGGCCAATGGCATCCTGGCCTATATTGGCAATCGTGTGGCCAGCAGGACTACCGTAGTAATCAACCTCTTGTACTTGATACAGGTGAGGTCACACCTTGAATCCTGTGTCCAGTTCTGGACTGCTCAATTCAGGAAGGGAAGTAGAGCATCCAGAGTAGGTGGTGAAGGGAGGATCTGGAGCACATCTTATGAGGAGCAGCTGAGGGAGTTGGAGGTGTTAAGCCTGGAGGAGGCTCTGGAGTGACCTTATCACTCTTAACAACTGCCTGAGAGGAAGTTGTAGCCAGGTGGAGAACAGCCTCTTCTCTCAGGCGACCAGCAACAGACAAGACGACATAGCCCCAAACTCTGCCAGGGGTAGGTTCAGGCTGGACATTAGGAAAAACGTCTTCATGGAAAGAGTGATTAGACTGGATTGGAATGGGCTCAAGTCACTGTCCTTGGAGGTGCTGAAGGAAGGACTGGATGTGGTGCTTAGTGCCATGGTCTAGTTGATGTGGTGGTGTTCAGTCATAGGTTGGACTCGATGGTCTCAGAGGCCTTTCCAACTTAATTGATTCTGTGATTCTGTGAAACACGGGGAGGCAGGGTATCCGAAGGGACTCACAGAGAGGAGGTGATTCCACCTGGACGCCCAGACAGACCTCAGCCACAGATCTGCCTGCCAAACGCCCGGGCGTGCCGGCGGGAGGGCCTTATCCCGGGCGGGGCGGGGAGAGCGGAGCCCCGGCGGCCGGGCCGAGGCGGGAGGCGGCAGCGGCACTTCGTGCGGCGAGGCGGTCGGGCCGGCAGCCATGTGGGCGTCGCTCGGCACCGTCTCGGAGCCGGCCGGCCCCAGGGCAGCTAGCGGCCGCTTCTGGGCTGTCGTCCTGGGAGCTGCAGCGGGGCTTTTCCTCCTCGGGTTCCTCATCGGTACAGTGCAGACTAACCCTCCTTCGCACCGGGGGCTCTCGCGGCCGCCCCCGGCTCCTCCGGCCGGGGGAGGTGGCGGGGAGCCGGGCCGAGGAAGGGCCGGGGTGGGGGGGCAGCGGGCGGGTCTGCAGCGCCCGGGAGTTTTGCTGAGGGTGCCCGAAGCGAGTCCGTGCCCAGCCGGACGGCACCACCTTCCCTTGCCTCCCTGTCTTCACACCGGCAGGTGCAGTCACTGGCCACATCTGGGATTTCAGCTCCTCCGCAGAAGTAGGGTTTTTGGTTTTTTGCCCTGGTTTTCTGTTTACTTTTTATTAGCGTAAAGAGAAGTAAATTAGTGCTGTGGGCAAGAAAAGAGGCGCTGGTTTGTGAGGAGGGACAAAAAACATAGCCGTCCAACCTACTGCCCTGAAACCTCACCAGCTGCAGCCAGAAAGGCAGGAAAATAAACATGGGGCAGGAGGGGCACAGACAGAAGGGGAGAACCAGTCTTTAATTCAATGTCTTACCTACCTCTAGTCCCAAGCAGGCAGGCCTGAGGCTTGCTGCTGCATGAGATTCCCCCTCCCTACCTTCCTTTTGGTTTCATATATGAATCAGGATCAGCTTAGGGGAGGAAGGAAAACAAAAGAGCCTTTTGTATTTTGCAGTGCCATTGGTATGTCCTTGAGATTGGTGCCATTGGAAAGCCCCGACTGAATTCCTCTCTCGTGTAGAAAGAACCTTACACAATGCCAGTGACCAGTGCCTCACTGGTGCCAGCTTGTTATCCACTTGAACCCACTGGTTCATTCACGCTACCCATGTAGCTGCTGCTGCATATGCACTGAACATGTCCAGTCCAACTTAAAAGCAGATGTCGGGAACACTTCTCTTCCTAGGCAGGTGTTCCTCTCATCACTTACTCTGGTAGTGCAGGCACAGTAAGGGAAGGATTCCAGAATAAGAGCCAGACATACCAGAGAGTGAGAAAGGAGTTACAAGGCATCTGTTCCTTACAAAGTGTGTCTGTGTTGCTGTGCATTTTTGTAAAGCTGCTGCCTTATTACTGAGGTAACTGTATGACTGACGGCATGATGTTCTGGTGCTCAAGGAAGATGGATAAATCTCCTTAACATCTACAGGAAAATAATTGTGAGGAGTAAATATAATATTTTATATCTCTTAATATCTACCTAGGCAAATAAGTTATCTTACTATTTGTAGGACTAACACTGCTGTCACTGCAGCCTGCATTAGGTTGTGACTGATTGTAAGTGCTGAAATAAAAACAGTTGTAAAACACACGGTGAAAATCTTGTGGTGAGACCAAAGAGAAGTAGTGTGTGTCATGGGAATATTGCTCTCTTGCTTTTACTGTTGTAATCTCATGTGTTTTACAGGCTGGTTTGCAAAACCTACAGAAAAGAAGACATCTCTTAGTACTCATGAGGACATGAGGACAGCATTTATGGCTGAAATGAAAGCTGAAAACATCAAGCAGTTTCTTTAGTAAGCAGTGTGTAGACTAATCAGTTTAAACAAGAAAAAAAAATCAAATGGGAACCAGCCCAAGGATCATAGAATCATAGAATGGATTGTATTGGAAGGGTCTTTGAAGATCCTCTAGTTCCAACCCGTCTGCCAGGAGCACGGACACCTTCCACTAGACCAGGTTGCTCAGAGTTCTGTTCAGCCTGGCCTTGAATACTTCCAGGGAACAGCTTCTCTGGGCAACCTGTTCCAGTGCCTCACCACCCTCACAGTAAATAATTTCTTCCTAATATCTAATCTAAATCTCCCCTCTTTAAAGGCATTCTACTTTGTCCTATCACTATATGGCATTGAAAAAATGTCCTCTCCGGCCTTCTTGTAAGCCCCCTTTAGGTATTGGAAGGTGCTGTAAGGTCTCGGAGCCTTCTCTTCTCTAGGCTGAACAACCCCAGCTCTCGCAGCCTTTCTTCGCAGGAGAGATGCTCCAGCCCTCTGATCATTTTTGTGGTCTCTGGACTTGCTCCATCAAGTCTTTGTCTTTCTTATGTTGGGGCCTCAGAGCTGAGCACACCACTGCAGGTGGGGTCTCACGAGAGCAGAGTAGAGGGGCAGAATCATCTCTCTCGACTTGCTGGTCATGCTTCAAACAATTCAAAACAAAGGAACATGACAATATAATTTAAAATCTATTAAAATTTAATCAATGCAATTAATGTCTCAATTTCAGTAACTTAGCAGCTTTAACTGCAAGTAAACTGATGTTCTTGATTTGTTTGTTTTAGGGATCTTGTAAATGAATTATTTTTCTCTTAGAAGACTGTAGTATTTGTTAAAAGCTTGTATTTATTCTAGACAGTAATAGACCAGAAGTCATAGTTTATTCGTAGGAGTTTACTTTCTGTGTAAAGAAGGAGCATCAGCTATTGTAGAAATAATCAACAAATTTGGATTTGCCTCAAGTTCTCAGTCTGGTTACATAGCATGGAATTGTACAAAACTAAGTTACTAAAACACTGTTTTGAGTTTATGAGATTGTGGCAATCCCACCAATTTAAGTGTATTTGCCATGAACTATTGCAAATAAATTTACTGGAAAGTATCTCTTTACTGAGTAACAGTCATGCCCTGGACTGTAATGTAAACATTCAAAACTGAAGATTTAGGAGTTTTTAGCCAAAACCTGTGTTTTGGCTCCTACAAAGTCAACTGTTGTTAAACAGCTCTGTGAAAGGACCTTTCTGCCCTCTAAATTCCCTGTCTCTCTGCAGGCAGAAAACATTGTACCTCATTTACTGTCATGTGGCCAGTTCTGTAGTGAAATAGGTAGCTGTTTAGTCACTACTCAGAACTACCAGCATTTAATTCCTTTCTTTTTTCATTTTTTGTTTTCTTTCTTTTATTTTTTCATTACTTCCTTTTTTCATTCTTCCTTTTATTTTATTTTTTCATTCCATTCTTTTTGCATTCTTTGGTTTCTTTTCTTTTTTCCTTTCTTTTTTCATTCTTTTCATCCTTTAATTTTTTCATTCATTTTTTTCTTTTCTTTCTTCATTCCTTCCTTTTTTCATTCCTTTCTGTTTTCATTTTTTTCTCTTTTCCCTTCCCTTCCCCTCCCCCTCCCTTCTCCTTCCCTTCCCCTCCCCTCCCCTTCCCTTCCCTTTTCTTTCCTCTCCTTTTTTTTTTTTCTTCCCTTCCCTTCCTTCCCCTTTTTTCTCCCTCCTCCTTTACTTTTTTCTTTTCTTTCTTCCTTCCTTCCTTTTTTCATTCCTTTCTGTTTTCATTTGTTTCTCTTTTCCCTTCCCTCCCCTCTTCCCTTCCCTTTCCCTCCCCCCTTCCTCTCTTCCCCTCCCCCTCCCTTCTCCTTCCCTTCCCCTCCCTTCCCTTCCCTCTTTGCTTCATTCCTTTCTTGTTTCTTCTTTCTTTTCTTTCTCTATAGGTATAGTTCTTTCAAAGTGCTTTCTTTGATGCCTTTGTTCTCATTCAAACTCATGCTTCTGTGGCATGTTAATGGCACTGTCATATGATGGAACGAGGACAACATGATGACAACTGCATTCAGCTGAGGTTTATTTCAGCTGACTTCAGCACTGGGCATTCACAATGGTCCAGACAATTTTTATTTCTTTTTTCAGACAATGGGCTGTTCACTCTTTCTGCTCTCTTTCACTGTTACTCATTCTGCGTGACTTTTAAGTCACAAACTGTTGAGTTTTTCTGTTCCTTGTTTATACAGTAGTCAGAACTCACTCTCTCGTACATACCAAGAAGACAAGCTAGGAGTGAACTTTTAGATAAATCAGTGCCAAAATTAATTAAAATAGCAGGATCCAAGGAGAATATCCAGTTAATGACAAGAAGAATCAGAGTAATTCTGCACATTTCTAAATTGAATGCACAAAAATAATTGTACTCCTTTTTTTTATCTCTTCACAATTTCTTGTTCTCATTGTGCATAAGAGTGCATAGGCCTGATGTTACTCAGAAGACAAGGAGTAAAGAAAGGACAAGACCCGTAGCTGGTGTCATCACAGCATTTTTGCTAAACCATGCTTCAAGGAAGATATAAATACCTGTGCTAGCTCAGGACAGCCTGAAACCCTTTACCTCAAGGCAAATGCATAGATGCAGAGGAGTCTTGGTCCTTATTTAGCCTGGGTCTATATGATCATCTCTATGGGGTTTATTTCCAGTTAGGCTAAGAGGAGTTCTGATTATGACCTTTAGTGCCTGACCCTGCTCATTTCTTCTTTTTTCTCTAGCAATTTTACACAGCGACCTCACCTAGCAGGAACAAAGGAAAATATGCATCTGGCACAGCAAGTGCAAGCTGAGTGGAAGAAGTTTGGTTTGGATTCTGTTCAGCTGGTTCACTATGATGTCTTGCTCTCTTACCCTGATGATACTAAGCTCAACTACATCTCAATAATTGATGAGCATGGCAACGAGGTACAAAACCCACCAGTTTTTCCAAGCAGGGAACAAAATCAGCTTCATACATTTGGGAAGAGTGTGAGGGAAAGCTATCCTCTGCTCACTAATGGTGTTGGGCCTGTTATAAAATGGAAGGCAGGGGTTCCAGTTTGCTTTTATATTTTGCACTTTTGTTTCATAATACATGTGCTAGGAATACTAATACTTACCCTTATTCATACAGCACACTGACATATGGATTAAAGGACAATTATGTAAGATAATTACTGCATGTAATTAAATTGTTTTTAAATCACTCTTATTTAGAAAGAGGAAAGCAACTGTGGTCAGCACCATTCTTTACATTGATTCATTATACCGTATTGATGATTCTGCTAAATTCAGTTTCTAGACGATTAGAATTTAGGCCTCAAGATGTGCTATCACAAGGGGCACGATTTCATTACATACTGGCTCTAGTGCATGTAGAAGCTTCAAGGATGAGCAGTATGCAAGCATTTTTACCACTATGATCTAACCTGCTCTTACCTGCTGTGCTGAGACCACTTTAAGGAACCCTGTGTTCATTTATGCAGAATTCTCTGTGAAAAGAGGAGATAGGATTTGTAAGATCACACATTGAACACACCTACTGAAAAGGATGCCCAGTGCTTGCTTAAGTTTTGAGCACTTACCTTTTAGAGTTCTGAAATGAGAGTCCTTTAAACTTCAGATGCTTGTGAAAAATGCTTGTGAATAGAAGGTACTTCTTTCCATATTGCCTTGTATACTTTATTCCATTTCTCCTTCCCTTTTAGATTTTCAACACATCATTATCTGAGCCTCCTCCTCCAGGATATGAGGCTGTTAGAGATGTGGTGCCACCCTACAGTGCCTTTTCAGCCCAAGGAATGCCCGAGGTAACATAGTAGAATGTTACACAGTAAAAGAAATAGAAGTAGAAACAGAAAGAAATAGAAGTAGGAACAGAAGTAGGAAGAGAAATAGAGATGGAAATAGAAACAATGAAAACAGAAAAGATGGAATACCATAGTGTACTGTAGTATAGCACAGAATATCAGAGACCAGTACAGAATAATGTGAAATTGCTTAGGCTTTAGTTCAAAACCTGACATATCACCAGTAGGAAAGCTGACCTAGCTCTGATATTCTTGGGATTATTGCAATGAATCAGTGTCCAAACTGAGCAGTCATACAGATGTTTGATTTTTTTTTTTCTCTAGTTTGAGTCAGAATTGGATTTTATTTTTCCATTTCTTCACAAAAGATGGTAATAAGTCTATAATATCAGCTGCTATAAACTTCCCCAGACATTTCTGTAACTCTGCACCATTGTCTCCTATCTTGGTGAACAAATAGACTGTTTCATTTACACAGCCAAATGAACAATCTCACTTTTCAAAATGCTGCTTGCCCAAGGCTCAGACTGACAGGTGTAGCTGCACAGTGTTGAGTAGGCTTGAAAAAGCTTTTACTGACGATTCTAGCTGGCCATAAAAGTGTTGCTGTGATCTGAATTTAACACTAATCCCTTATGTCTTGTTGTACAGATGGTATCAGCTGATGGGCTTTCTTTTGTAAAGCTGTCCTGTTTAACAGGAGTTTTCTGCCGTATGGTCATTAGGGGTTTCAATTAATATTTTGTAAGAATAGAATTTTTTGTTGTTGTTCTGAATATCTTTCCAGTCTATACTTAGAATAATTCAGGTTGGCCCTCTGAGGTCATCGGTTCCAGTCTCTGCTTTAAAGTTCATCTGGAAACATGCTAATACTTCTACTCACACAGCTCAGCATTATATCAAGAGTCATGTTCTTTCTGAAGTTTATTAATATGCTGTTCAAGTCCAGAAAACAAAAGGTATACTTATTTATTTGTGTTAGGAACCTGGAGGACCAGGCAGATACTTTGTACCCTAGGATATAAGAGCTTTGAGCGTTTAAAGAATTGGAGTTTTGGAACATAGTGTAAGATAAAATTCATGGGTTTTGACCTTTTATCATAACATATCTCTAAAGAAAGACAGAATGACATTGCTGCTTTATTTGGTTTGTGGAGAACTACAGTAAGTGACAAGATGTGAGAAGTGATAAAAATAAGCTTAAAAAGCTTCAGCTTCCTTCTTTAGAAAGTTATTTTGTTTTAATTAAATATAAGAACTTTATTTCTGATGAAAACAATACCTACAGACAGATTGTCTTTTCAAAATATGATGCTTATGTTCACCTTATTAAATATTAGTTTGACAAGAGCTCCAGGTACTAAGCTGGTGCTGTTAGCAATAGCATTCTCCAGTGAGCTATTGTCTGCATCTGTACTGCAAACAGCACAGGAAGGAGCATGTATAAAGCTCCTCGTGGGAATAGTCACTGGGGCCAAGGCTCTTTCTGAGTTCTTGAAGGTCAATTTATGTATTTCATGTTAAAAACCATTTTAGTAACTGACCTGTGGATTCTCCTGCATAAAATGCAATTGATATTTACTGTGGTGTCTGTGTCCAAAATACCTCCAGCTATCCAAGGCTCACTCCAGCTTAAACAGACTACAAAGAGAAGTAAATGCCTTCTGAGCACTTAAGTTTCTGGTACAGAAATCATATGTGGACATTCTCTGTTGTGCACCAGGTCTGGCAGCTTTGGATTGCAGGATTCCCTAAAAGTCACTTGCCTATCTTTGATTGTTTCACAATCAAAGAATTCATACTGTAGCCAGTCTCAGAGACCATGGTTCCCAGGTTATTATCTTACTAGATTGCATCCTGCTTTTGACATGCTCTTTGACATTGTTTGAAATTCTGCTTTTTTCTATCAGGGTGAGTTGGTGTATGTGAATTATGGCCGCACGGAGGACTTCTTTAAGTTAGAACGTGAAATGAAAATTAACTGTGCAGGAAAGATTGTTATTGCCAGATATGGGAAGATCTTCAGAGGAAATAAGGTAATCCCAGTATATAAAAATGTTACTGCCCTTCTCAATGTTACTCCCACTTCAACTGTTCTGCGCTTCACTTGTTTTCAAGAGACTGAAACACTTACCTAAAGTGTCCTGTAGATTTTAGTGTAATTGAGTTTTCATAGACCTGTGTTCAAAGATGGTTCTTTAGTAGAAGGTATCAAATACATCACATTTCTAGAATAAAACTAAATCAGTTGGAAAATGTTACATATTGTTATTTTCATTTGCATTCTGTAAATTGTTCCAAAATACCACTAAAATTCTTGCATATTACAGTCTAACTCTGAACTAGTCTGTTCTTCCCTATTGGTTCAGCTGTTCTGGAAGATGTCTATATTGTATTTCTTTATAATGGTTTCTGTACACCAGACAGAGACTATAACTATACGGAGGTTATTTTAAATTCTGTATTTGGTTATTCAATGTTCCTGTCATATAGACATATTTTTAAACTATAGTTTTCTACAGATTTCCATGACCTAACAGGAAAGGACATAATCTTGTGCATACTTCAGGCATACACTTAAGTTACTTTCTGAACAGAGATATAAGAAGACAGTCTATTTTAAGTGTGTTTGTCTCTTGCACAACAACTGGTTTGACATTAATTTAAGCAGGACTGTAATTTGTATTTGTCAGTTACCTGAGGGTAAACACTGAATTCATTGGAATGCCAGTTATTATTATATGCTGTTGACTAATATTGTCTAAAGCTTTTAAGTAGATAACTCATTGGTTTACATACATACCATTTTCACCAGTGAAAAGTGGCATATAACTCATATTCTGGGTCAGATAATATTTTCACTAAATTGTTTACCACTCCTAAAGATACTATCTGAATGGAAAAGACTTAAAAATTGAAGAAGGTGTTACTGTCTGTGAATCTTTCCTTAAAATGAAACACAAATACCTTAGAGATACTGATATCTGGAGAGATCATTTTCCTGTTATTTGGAAATTATATGCCCTCGTTGACAGTAAGGGGTGATATGTTCATTCTTATAGTAGTATTTCTAATGGCTGTTTATATACCGAAGGATTTGGTATCCTGTATAAAATCTGGAGAACTGTACTGTCATTTTTCAACTTCCTAATGGTGTACAAAAATAGGATAGAGAATGAAGGCAAGTACTGTATTTCCTTTCAAAAAAAAAAAGAAAAAAAGAAAGCTATGATATTTCTAAGTTAAAATACCCAAATTTAAAACTGTTGAGGATTAGCTGTCACTCAGTCACTATCCATCACTGTCATATCTAGTAGCAAACCAGATTGGAACGTCAGAATGACATATATTATACAAAAATAAAGTCACACAAGAACACTTTTAAAACAGCGTCCAGGTCAGTCCTTCTGCTGTAATAAGCCAAAGATGTGCTCTCCTGGGAGTTGGTCTTGTTCACAGCCAAAGGCAGTTTCAAGCTCTCCAGTTATAATCTTCCTGTATAGGCTGAACCCTGAGATACATTCAGAGAACATTTTGATAAATAAAGTAGGAACCAGACTAACTGAAAGATATGGTTGCATCAATGTGATACAGTCTTTTCCATTCATGATATGTACATTTCAATAGTTCATTGTATTGATCTGGATGACAGAAGGCAAACTCAGCATATGTAGCAATACTGTGAAGGATGTTTTTCATATCACTCGTGTTATCTCCTAATTAAAAGTCAAAGCAACAGCAAACCTCTTTGTTTCATATGGAACCTGATATCTGCATGTATATTTTTCAGGAAATTTTATGGTATGAGACAGTTATGGGCACTTTACTTATCCCAAGCACTATAAAAAACCCTGAGGAAAAATCACTGTAATTTGTAATACTTTCTTTTGCCCCTGGAATTCTGGGCCAAGCTATATAGAACTGGATAGGGACTGGAGATGTGCTTTGCAGGTGAAGAATGCTGAATTGGCAGGTGCCAAGGGAATTATTCTATACTCTGACCCTGCTGACTACTGCGCGCCGGGAGTAGATCCCTATCCAAATGGCTGGAACCTTCCAGGTGGAGGAGCCCAGCGTGGGAATGTGTTAAACCTGAATGGGGCAGGGGATCCTCTGACTCCAGGTTATCCCGCAAAAGGTGAGTGACTCTAGGGAAGACATGCTTTGAGGATCTGGTATCAGGGAAAAGCAGGGAGTGGGGATGTTCTTTCCCTTGTAACAAAGCACTTTTTTTCTTATTCTTTGTTGCTCAAATGAGGCAGCTTTGGGTTTCACAACAGTAGGTCATTTCTGTAAATGGTGCATGAGAAAAAGTGAGGGGATATTAGGGGTACCCTCGAATGTATTGATCACCTTCACCTTAGCTTTCTCAGCTGCTTGAGATATGCCTGAGCTGTTTTGTTTAGCACTAAACCAGATAATTTTAATCGAAATTCATTAAGAACCATTTATGCCAGCACTTGAGCTTGCATATCTGAGAGAGGCAGTCACCACAAGAAAAGTAGTCCCTAAGTGATGGGCAACATTGCCTACAGCCAGCAGCACTTGAGCTGGAAAGAGATGCTTGTTCACAACAGCAGCATGGCAGAGCAGAATACGAAGAAAATTTCTGGTTCCTCATGCTAGAGTCAGTGATCTCACAGATGAATCCCTATCTCCCTCCCTCACATGGTCGCTGTGGATGTTGTATTAAGGAGGAAACTATTCTTTTCTATATATGCTTTTGTCCACATCATAAAAATTAAGATTCTTATTTGTAAAAAAAAAAAATTGTTTGTATTTGAGCTTTGTCAGAACAAAACCTAAATTTCATTTTATTCACAAAAACAGCAAACCAGAATATTCAGTAGTCCAGTGTATAAGATTTTATCTGCATCTCTTTACAACTGGCAAATTTTTTTTAATTCCCAGCTGAATGTTCCAAGTGTCACACTATGGGCTTCCTCTTTGCTCTTATTTTTTATCTCTAGCTTATTCTGAACTTTTTTCCCATGAAGATAAATATTTCTATATAAAAGTATTTCAACACAAAAAATTAGCAAATAATTTTAAAATTTCCAGCCAGCTTTTAAATGTGTGACTGCAGACACTATGGAAGAACCTTCCTTAGTGTCTCTCTGAAAACATGTTGGTAAAGCACAAAGAATGAAATTACTGGAAAGACGTCAGCCCAACTTCCAGAAAAGTGAAATTATTATCACTAACTCCAGTGTTAGGGCTGTGCTATGAATTTTATAGATTCCGAGAGTTGCAAATATGAAAATATCTGTCTTTTGCTTTCAGAATACACCTACCGATTAGATAAAGCCAGTGGTGTAGGTCTCCCAAAAATTCCAGTTCATCCTATTGGCTATCATGATGCTGAGTCATTACTGCGGTAAGTGCATGGGAAACGAGGAATTTTTAGCAGACTGTTTTTTGAAAGTTGTGAGAGTATTTGAAAAGCGTAAAAAGACTTTTGCACTGTGCTTCTCCTGTAGCTGTTGAAATAATACATGTTTGTGTCCATTAGGTTCTCTGTAGGAGGTAAGCATGTTATCTGTAGTTACATATCAGGTATGTGCAGAGTGATCTGGAAAGGACCATTGGTAATACATCGTGGTCAGTCAAGTACACTGGAGTTATAAAATGCCTCCCAGTGTGAATAAAGGCAAAAATTTTTGAAGCTGACGTGATACCTATCTTGTGAAGAAGACCACAAATGAAGTCCTTTATTTGTCCTGGGCAGCACATGCCATGAATGTTTGATGGGACAGTATCTGTATTGTCCTCTGTTAAATGAAGGTGTATGACGCATGTATCCTTCCCCTAAAAAATGTAATAGTAATCACTTCTATCAACTGTAGAGATGCAGAGCAGGAAATGCCGGGGTTGGCAACAGCGTGACGGATAAGTATTTGGGGCAATAAGCGAACATAATCTTGGATAAATATTAGTATAGCAATTTTATGCCTAAATCACGTGAGCAATCGTTCTGCTCTGTGTGATGCCTCTGTTTGAATATTGAGTCAAAAAAAAAATCTTGGTTCTCTATGCATATTTCCCTTCAAGTGTTGAAGTTATTTATTTTCATATGAGGCAGAATTTTACTGTCTTTGGTGTTTATGCATACCTCATGATCATTAACACTATTCTAATGTTTTTCCTATTTCCTCCCAAACTGTTATGGACTAATATATCTCCAAATTGTCCTTTCTTTAAAACTTTACAGTCATCACTGTTATCAAGATAACTTCTCATAATGATAAAGGTATAAATTAAAAAACCTCTTTTATCCATTGCCAACTAGTAGTGATAGAGCAGATTGCTATATATAAACATGATGTAGCTATTTCTCTTCCATAAGTATTGAATAATACTAGAACTTGGTCCTAATAATGGTGAATGAAGTCTAAATCCTTTAAAAATACTGTGTTCTTGTTTTCACTTTTGTTTTTAGAAGTCACAGCTTCTTGTTTTTCCTGCTGTCTTATTTTTATATAAAAAATTTACTGAGAACTTGAAGACATTCTGAAGTGTCTGTGGAATAGAGCTTGACCAAAGTATGCATTTACAATAAAAAGTATGCTTTCATATACAATAAATATATTTTGCTTCCTAAGAACCAGAACACCAAGCATACTTTTTAATATTTTCTTTATATCTCAGGAGTTCATGTCAAAAATATAAATCCTGTAGGAGAATGTCTGGGTGATTGTGAATTACTGCATTTCCTGTTGTGTGAACAGGAAAAACGTTGTTGCCTTTGACAATGGAACAAGAAAAGGTGACTTGGACTGATCACATTTCTCTGATTTTAGCCATCTCTAACACACATCATTTGTCTACACACCAGATTAAAGTGTCCAGGGACAGGCACCAGCAGACAATTGCCTATGCTGTTAAACTGTTGGAATGGCCCAAGTTGCTCTCTGCTATTTCAAATGCAAATGCCGTTCAAGGCGGTAGAATGTTCCAGGGACCATTTACAAGGGGCAGTTTGTATGCAAAACCTTTTGAGGCCAACACTGTTTTCCAGGGTAGCTGTAGGCCATTCCAAGCTGATCTCTATGCCCAGAATTGTTGCTTTGTGTTAATTTACTAGTATCAATGTAGCTGAACGCCCAAATTATTCTCCTGCCAAAGCCTGTAGTATAAATTGTCTAAAACAAAGACTGTCACTGTGGTGGGTGTGCATAGGACCTGGCAAAGTGTGGTTTCTGGTTCCTCATTTGTGTCTGGTGCTCTTGTAAGATGTCTGTAACTAATAATGACTAAATTTTTTTTCATAATAGTAATATGGGAGGACATGCAGCACCTCATAGTAGCTGGAAAGGAAATTTGAATGTATCTTACAACGTCGGTCCTGGTTTCGCAAGCAATTATTCTACAAGGTCAGTTTTGTTTCCTAAGGAGAACATGCTTGGGATCAGAGAAAAAGCAGGTAGAGCAATAGAATGTGGCCAAAGATAGAGTAGTCGGGTTTATTAACATCATTCCTTTGATTTTGACTATTTCTTTGGCTGAAATATGCTCAGTGCAAAGCATTAGTACATTTATATCTTGCTTGTATGGATATGACCTACTTGCTTCAGTTTCCAGCTAATCTCAAACCAGTTTCATTTGAAAAGCTTGTAGCATTTGACAAACTGTTTGTTCAGAGTGAATTTTTTCTTTTTTATTTTTCTTTCTTTTTTTTCTTTTATTTTTTCTTTTTTGAGAACTTTTGTTTTCTTTTTTTATTTCCTGTGAGTCTAGTTTGTGGTCTTACCTATTGATTTATATAAAGTAGTATTAACCTATAAGTCAGGTTTTCCAGAAAAAAAGCTTAAACTACAGTGTCAATTTTACTGCTTCAGGTTGTTTTTAAACTGAATTAATAATTGCAATTTAGGACTGAAGTCTATGTGTTTCAATATTGTCTGAGTACAATGTACTGAATTCATATGAACTGTTTAACTTCATCTGACTATGTTCATACTGAACTTTGTTTGAACCCTTGAGTCTGAGTTGTTACACCTCCAGCTGTGTTACAGATAACTCTTGATGTTGTAGGAAAAGTCTCTTGATGCAACTGAAGTTGTCTGATTTTCTGCTGTCTGAGGTGCCAAAGTAGAATTGACATTGCTGGAGTGTGCTTTTTTTGTCTGGGGTAGAGTTAGTTTTCTTCACAGTGGCTGGTATGAGGCTATGTTTTGCATGTTTCATTAACACAGGATTGATAATACAGGGATGCTTTTGTTATTGCTGAGCAGGGCTTACACAGAGCCAAGGCCTTCTGTGCTTTTCCTACAGCCACACTGGTGAGGAAGTTGGGGGTGCCTGAGAGGCTAGGAGGAGACACATCTGGGACAGGTGACCCCAACTGATCAAAGGGATATTCCAGACCATATGACATCATGTTCAGTGTATAAAGTGGGGGAAAGAAGGAGGAAGGGGGAGACATTTGTAGTGATGGTATTTCCTTTTCCAAGTAACCATTACACATGATGGGGCCCTGCTCTGCTGGAGATAGCTGAACACCTGCCTGCCCATGGGAAGGAGTGAATGAATTCATAGTTTTGTTTTCATGTGTGAATGTCTTTTGCTTTCTCTATTAAACTGTTTTTATCTCAACTCATGAGTTTTCTGTCTTTTACCCTTCTGATTCTCTTGCTGCTGGTGGGAGAGTGAGTGAGTGGCTGTGTTTGGCTTGGTTTCTGGCTGGGATAAAACCATGACATGTAGTCAGTTATGATTTACACCAAACTCCAGAATATTAGAACTACTTACTTTTATAACATTAGAGGCTTTCCATTTTTCTTGCACTCTTTCAAAGTTAAAAACTAGCTGCTAGGAAAAGATCTTTGAATTTGGAGTTCTGATTCTGTGCTCTGTATAAATCTTGTGGACATCAGAAATATTACACAGCTGTCAAGGGCTAAATGCTGTTCTCATTTGCATAAGTAGGAATCCAGAAAAAACTACACTGTAATATTTTCAGATTTATGTTGATTTAATAGGAGATAAATTTGGTCAAAATGCTTTTCTTATCATTTGTGTTGTACACTTTTGAAAGGTGTCAAGAAGTTTCATTATCTTATCTGGTGGATTTTCTATTTGTATTTTCTTCCCAATACACTAGAAAGGTGAAAATGTACGTTCATAACAACAATGAAGTAAGGAGGATTTACAATGTGATTGGTACCATCAGAGGCACAGTGGAACCAGGTAAAATCATTTGCCTTCAGCATAATGTGAGTGAGCAGTGACCTCTACATGCAGTTCATGGTTACAAGGGACACATGAGGAATATAGTTTTCTCTGAGATATTGCACTACATGATCACTGGTGTTGAAATGTTCATTGCACCAGCTTTCATATGATTTAGGGTATGTCAGCACTTTCACTGCATATGCTGATTTTCAAGGGGGATCATAACCAAGATGGAAATATTTGTCTTCAAGCAAATAACTTCGCAATTGAAAGAATACTCTTAAGTGGATATTCTCCTCTACTAAACGTGTGAATGGATTTTGCATTTCACCCGAAGACACTATATCCACCACTATTAACTTTTTGTCTGTCTGATAGACTCTTGTAACCAGTGTGATTTTATACTCTAAAAAGCCACATATATAGACATCCCTAGAATGATGATAACATCATATATCTTCTAACTGCAGCACTTTCTTTTTGCTTAAAACACAACTGTTAGCCATATTATAGTAGCACGGAGACCTAGTCTGAATTTTATCTTAATAATTGTATCCCTGTCTGGATTTGGACAACCTTTTTTATGATTGATTATATATATCCAGAGAAATGCTACATTCAGCACATCCTAATGTCGTGAATTTCTGTGCTGTACAGATATAATTAGTGGATCAACTTCACAATGAAACACGCTATTGTTAAGTGTGGAAAGATGCTTCTATCTATAGAGGAAATCTGCAGTATATCTAATAGTAGAAGTAACGTTATAGAGTTCAAGAGGTTTTAAGTCTTGTGGGGTCCAGTTATTGTGTTTGACAAATTCTTCAGCACTGACTGAAAGAAAAATGTCTTTGGAAATTTAAAATGTTTTTTGCCTTTCTATCATGTATATTATAAACTGTTGAT
Organism: Atrichornis clamosus; assembly: GCA_013400975.1. Lineage (NCBI taxonomy): Eukaryota > Metazoa > Chordata > Aves > Passeriformes > Menuridae > Atrichornis > Atrichornis clamosus. The sequence continues at coordinate 92,483 of WBMZ01000732.1, read as the reverse complement.
TTCTGTTGCCTGATACATATGTGGAAAATTAGAAATTGCTTCAAATTAACATCTCTATGTCAAGAAAAAGGTTTTCCTAAGTAAACCTCCAAAATGAATTTCTCTAGACAGATATGTCATCCTGGGAGGCCACCGTGACTCGTGGGTATTTGGTGGCATTGATCCTCAGAGTGGGGCAGCTGTGGTTCACGAGATTGTGAGGAGCTTTGGAAAACTGAAAAAGAAAGGTAATGTATATATATATATATTAAATAAAGCACAAAGTAACTGCTCTCAGCAGTGCTCATGTATTTCTCTGAGATGTAAGCATATGTGTAAAATTAAATGGGTGTATCTCACTGATGTCTTGAATAAACACACTTGTCTTCACCTTGCTATATGTGAGGTACTTCTGCTCAAGGGAAAGTACACCTATAGGGAAACAAAACAGAAAATGTGGGGTGCTGAGATAAACATGACATTTAGGTACAGTTGATTACTGTGTATTTGAGGCTGGTCAGACTGGATATGTCAATGATCTTATAACATTGACACAGTGGTGGACTGATAAAAGCTTCATCAGGGCAACACTGAGAGCCTTCTCAGCACTTGACTGTGGCTTGGAGGCATTTTCAAGAATAAATGAAGGATGTCTGTGTAATGCAGAGAATAAGCTGTGCAAACACAGTAGGAGGTAATGGTTAAAAATACCTCATGCCTAGTTGCATTAGAATAGGAAAAAATGTCAACTGCACCAAGTTTCTGTTCTTATCAGAGCAAATGCTGTCTCCCTATCTGACATCCCATGGAAAGAAGCTCTGACATAAATACTATGCTAGAGAAGTGTTCTTTGCCTACCGATTACACATAAAACCTATTGACATTTAGTTTTCTTTCCATTTCCTCCCCGTTATGGAGTATCAGGGAAGCTGTCTTTGGAATGCAAATGGGAAAAAAGATTAAAAGTTAACAAAGAAAGGGAGTAAAAGAGAAAAAAGGTTCCAGTAGCTTCAAAGAAAACTTTGAGCTGATATACAGCAGCAGGGCAATAGAGCCTGTTCCATTTGACCTGGGTTTAAATTGAGTGCAGAACTTCAAGTGAAATACTTTTCTTTTGAAGGTGATCTGTCAAAGTTGCAGGGAATTCCTTAAGTGTTGAAATTTGGCATTTGAATGACAGGTCAAAGAAATTCCATAATAGATACAGAAACATGCCACTTTTATGTCAAAGTAGACACTGATATACAATGTTTACTAAATTGGACAGAGCAAGAAGATTAGGGAAACCTTCTTTCAAGAACTTGTGTACAGCACATTCTTTTTCCTTTATCAGAGTTCTAGATTTTAGAAATTTTTCTTGCAATTAAAGGTGAGAGATGAAAAGGAATACATTATTTGGCACAATATTGAAGTAGAGGGAGATTGCTACCATAAAAAATCATTATTAAATTAGGATATTGAATTGGTGTTAAAGTTCCTTATACACATCTCTTTCCCCACAGATCATGATAAGAGATGAGCCCCCCAACAATGACATTTGTTTTCACATTAGTTACCATGTAACAAGCAGCCTGTATTTTTGTAATACAATTTTCATGGTCTTTCACTGCAGGATGGAGACCAAGGAGAACAGTGATATTTGCAAGCTGGGATGCTGAGGAATTTGGCTTGTTTGGATCAACAGAGTGGGCTGAGGTAAACCGATAGTGTTCAAAAAGAAATTTGCATGTGGCTGCTCTTTGAGAAACCTGCATGAGAAAGCAGCACTTCTTCCCTCTCTCCCCCTCTTTTCCTTACACACACATTCACGCTCTCGTGTTCTTTTGAACTGCCAAGAATCTATAGCTCCTTGCAGTATATGGTGTCTTTCTCTGAAACAGCTGTTTCTTTTGTGAATGGGAAAATAGTTCTGAGGGGAAAAACCAGTATCATTTTCTTCCTTTTTTGTTTCTCATAGGAAAATGCCAAAGTATTGCAAGCACGGGGAGTGGCTTATATCAATGCAGATTCTTCCATCGAAGGTACATGATTTTGACTTGTGTTTTACTGCAATAGTGATGATGTGACTGGGAGGGATTTTGGCTTGGCAGTTCATGAGACCTTCAATGTGATAGTTTTGTTGCATTAACTCAGAAACGTATATAGGGAGAGCCTGTGACCTGTAATCATAAAGTATCCTTCAGGTATTCCTGTTGTTTAAGGGGATAATTCCTTATAGTAGCTACACTATTTGGGAAGTCATGGGAGACACAAGAAGTGTTGTTCCCCTGAGTTCTATGGCAACTCTTTAGAGTCAACTTCTCCTCTTATTATGTGCATAATAATGATGGGGACATAAGAAAAGCTCTAAAGAGTTGTTTCAAAGGCTGGGCTGTAATTCATGCTAACTGATACTAATGCATTAATAAGATCACAGGAAGACTCTTCTCAGCTGGCTTCTCATAGAGAATGTAGCTCTCTAGTCCCTTTCTTACTAATAAATAATGACATGAGGTTTCAGCTGAAGGAACTTCCTTTTTCAAATAAATAGGTTTTCATGTTTTTCAGGAAACTACACACTCCGAGTGGATTGCACACCACTGATGTACAGTCTGGTGTACAGTCTGACTAAAGAGGTAATATCAAATGAAATTTTTAGCCAGTATGTTCAGTGCTCACTTACTTGGTGAGGCTCTGTCTGTAAAATATGGTGTCAGATGTTTTATTTTCTGACTGCAGTACCCCTTTTAGGTCAATAGCTAAATAACTGGAGCTTTTTCCCAGGAGGAGCAAGGGGATTTCAAGCCTATACCTTTAAATTATTAGCTCTTCAGGATCAGGGGATTTTTCCACTCCTTCTGTGAAAGAATTTCTTCTAAGAACTAATGAATAAAAGAATGCTGTGAACTAGAGGACAGAAACAAGCTGGCTTCCCAGATCAACTACTAGAATGCCCATGGTAGTGGCAGACTGTGTTTCCTTTAGCCAGGGGAAGAAATTAGGCTGGCTGCTGCATTGTTTTAGGTGTGACGTGACAGGTTTGGTCAGTGTGCTCAGCTTCAGTGTACCCTGTTAGTTATTCATTGTCTCTGACCGTGATGCTCTTACATATTTGTGTGGCACTCAAAATTAAGTAGGGACCTTTCTCAGGAAATAGCCTCACTATCTTAGGGTGTAAAATGTTCCTTGCTTTGGGATTGGGTCTTAGAGGCTGGCATTTTATTTCTGGGGGGTTTTTTTCTCTTCAACTGTATTAAACAATGAACATTTAATTAGTTTTTGTGTATGTTTTAGATGCATATATAACATACATTCAACTACTGTATACTATGAATCTACTTTATCTGCCTTCATCTGCTGTATATATTCAGTCATCTGTCTTTTCTAGGGTTGATAATTTATTATCTTTTGGAAACTGGCATTAGTCTGGTAAAAAAGTAATGGAAAGGTAGTAAATTAGTATAACAATTTTCTGATGATTAAAAAACAACAAATAAAATGTAACCTTGTTAAAATTAGGTACTCAGATAAAGATATTTCTGTCCTGAAGAACTCATCACCTGCAGTTCCCATGGTAACCTGTGCTAAGTGAAGGTGTTCAGAACTGTCAGGAAATCAGGTCAGCAGAGTCTCAGTTTGGACACCATGAGCCATCATTAAAATGTTGACCTAAATACCAGTAAAAATGGTTGTGTAACCCTTACTGGAGCTGGGAAGCAAAGGTTGATAAATGTGTGTAACCACAGCTTGTTGGTAGCTTTTGTCTGAAGAGAATGCTGATCAGGAAGCGTGTCCCATGTGATCCCATCTGAATTTAATCTGTGGTAAAAAGTGTTAACGCTGATAATTCTGTTCCATGAACAATTAGCCTCATGGACAAACCCCCAAATATATTAATTTGATTCCTATTGTGGAGTAATTCTTAGATAGAAGATAGATACATTAATAACAGAATATATATTAATAATCTTCAATAGATGCAAGACAAGAAAACCTCAGCAGCCCACCAGTATAGAGGAAAGATATAAAAACACCCACAGGGCTTAAGCTGCTCAGTTACCTGCAAATTAGTCAGAGTGACAGGAATGAACTTTAGGGTGATTGTGATTTGTATACCTCTCTAGCAGTTATGATGACATCAGCACCAGGTACTGTGCACTTTGCACTTCTAAGGTTGCTTCTTCATCTATAAATGTATTTTTTGTGAACTGAAACAAGGTGGAAACAGTTTTGAATTAAACTAAGACAAAATTGAAATTTCATCCCAAAGTAAAGCAAAAATGTTTGGTTTTGTGAGGGATTTCTCTGTTGAATATTTAAATTAAGTGGCTGAAAATCTCATAAATATCAGAATGTAAATATTGACTTGAAATGTTCTGCTTTCCTAATGTTTTCTTTGATCTAAAGTTACCTAATTTTTAGCAAATAAACTATTACTCTGGAAAATACTATGCANTTCATCTATAAATGTATTTTTTGTGAACTGAAACAAGGTGGAAACAGTTTTGAATTAAACTAAGACAAAATTGAAATTTCATCCCAAAGTAAAGCAAAAATGTTTGGTTTTGTGAGGGATTTCTCTGTTGAATATTTAAATTAAGTGGCTGAAAATCTCATAAATATCAGAATGTAAATATTGACTTGAAATGTTCTGCTTTCCTAATGTTTTCTTTGATCTAAAGTTACCTAATTTTTAGCAAATAAACTATTACTCTGGAAAATACTATGCATTTGAAGTGTTAAAATGGAAATGCAGAAAGGTTTAGGGATGTAAGATGGTGACTTACTCATTGCTCTATGCCATAGGCTTTGTGTGATGACAGGTTGTTGATTTGTTGCTTGGTAACATTTAAAATTGTACCCTTTGTCTTTTTCTAGATACCAAGTCCTGATGAAGGGTTTGAAGGAAAATCTCTTTATGAGAGCTGGTATAAAAAAAATCCGTCAAGCGAATATAAAGAGGTCCCCAGGTCAGTGATAGAAGGAAATAAATTATATACCAGACGTTATTATAACTTGTAAAGTGTGGATTTTAAAGAAATACCCACATGAAAAGCTGAGTGCTTAAAAGAATGGAAATAAATTTCAGAGTTGTACTAATTGTAGCTGGTGCACTATTGTACAACAGTTTTGTGAACCTGCCTTGGTAGATGAACAGGAGGCTTTATATATGAAAAGTTCATTTAATTCATAAAGATTTAGGCAAGTAAGGGTATGCCTAAGCCCTTGCTGCTCAAGCCAATGGTAGGTACACAAGATGTTAACTTGGCAGCTTTCCCTTCCACTTTTTTCCACTCTCTGGAAGGCCTCTGAGTTTGGGTGACTGGGGAGCACACCAGACAGGATTTTACAACACTGTCCTTGAAATTTACCAGGGGGATTCTGTAGAATCTTTAAAACTGCTTTTGTTCCATGAAGCCATGCTGGTAGTGCTGTGATTTCTCTGAGTGAGAGCTTGGGATAGTGGAAGTTCAGCAGGACGAAGTTCATTGGTTCTTGTCAGTGATAAAAGACAGTGAGTTAAATTCTCCTCTTGAGAGCTGTGTGTCTCTGACCCTGAGAATGCTGACATTGCTTCTCTGAGAATGCAACTGCTGAGGTGCAGGTATTGTAGGGGTCAGAGGCAATTCATGATGTATTGGCAAGAAGGAGCACACTAGGAAAAGACTGTGTAGTGTGTAGTGACTACTGATGAATAAAGAACTGCCGCGGTACGTGGAAGCAAACTAAAATTACACCTTTAGTATTGTCACTCAAGGCATTTTCCTCTTTCTTGTTGAAAGAATAAATAAACTGGGTTCTGGCAATGACTTTGAAGTCTTTTTTCAACGTCTTGGCATCGCTTCAGGCAGAGCACGTTACAGTAAAAATTGGGTAAGTCTGAGTCTTTGTAATTTGATCTCCCCTGTAACTACCTACATAACATCACATGTAAGGGAGCCATTTAGATTTCCAACTCTTTAGGGTGATTCAGTCTGTCAGAGTGGTGTCTAATTACTAGAACTCTATGTGCTACCTCAACACAAATATGCAGTAAATAAGAATGATCAACTTCGTGTCAGTCAGACAAAAGGACTTTTGCTCAGGGTAAATGGATGTGCTCAAAATTCCCTATGGTTGATGAAGGCTTCTGAGCAGTTTATGGTGACTTTTGAATGATTTGTAATATTTTACCAAGCTTTGAATTCAAAATTATTTGCGTTTAATTGAAAATATGGGTTGGACTCTGGAGCATACTGTGAGAAGAGATTAACTGAGAAATTTTCAAGGAGCAAAGTATTCAATGTGGTCATTTCCTCCAAAAAGGAAGGAATATCCAAAGACACCAACAAATGATTGTTGAATCCATGCAAAGAGAGGAAGTACCATCTCACCTGGATTTAGCCAACTGAAAGTTACGTGTCGGTTCTTAGCTGCCTTCTTTGGGCTGTGTAGATGGTCAGTGGAGAGAGATGCCTCCAAATGACCATTCATCTCCTCACAGGTTAATGTCTGAGAGAGCCACCACTGAGCAGGTCTCATTTGACTGTCTGCAGTGGCTGCATAAGGATTAGTGTGACCTGAACACTTAACTTTACCATGCCTCGAATCCCACAGCAGAGGTTTTCAAGCCACACTGAAGTATCCATAGCTGAAAAATGGTTATGGTTTGGTTTATTTTCTTTTGTTTCAGAACGTAGCAAAATATAGCAGCTATCCAGTTTACCACAGTATCTATGAAACCTATGAAATTGTGGAGCAGTTTTATGATCCCACTTTCAAGAATCATCTGACAGTAGCTCAGGTACGGGGAGGGCTGATGTTCGAATTGGCCAACTCGGTTGTGCTTCCTTTTGACTGTAGAGATTATGCATCAGCTGTGAGCAACTATGCTCACGTCATCTATAATTTGTCAAGGAAGCACGAAGAGGAACTGGCAACATACAATGTATCCTTTGGTACGTACAGTCTTTCATCACACTCCTCCTCTGTTAATGCTGACAGTGCCTTATATTAATGTATGTCTTAGTCATGACCTGGTATTTACTCTGAGCTGTATGAACAGTAAATAAGAGCAATAAATTTGAAATGGGGATATTTTGTCACTAGTGTGCCTGTGCACGGATTGTGCCACTCCAAATAGAGCTAACACAGTTGCATATGCTTTGACCTGTGTATGATTTGCCCATGTTGACAACAATATATCATTTTCTTGGTTTCTTAAAAAAAAAAATCACACTGCTTTGCAGCTTATAGTGTTGGATAATTCTCTGCCTGAGAAGCCTTTTCTTTTACTAATATATAGGATTCAGTTTAGGACTTGGCTGCAAATGGCCAATATCAGGTACATGTGCATGCATGTGCACACACACATGTTCCCAGTCTTTCTTAAAACTCAGTCTGGAGGGATGTAACAGTAAAACACAGGTTGTTGGGATTTATAAAATCTCAGACCTACCTGAGCAGTCTGGTTCTGGCAGTCCATGATCCAGTTTTTGATATTTCTAAACATTGTTCAAGTAGCAAATAATAAGCAATACTCACAAAAATACTAATTTATCTTGTCTCTAAGACAGGTTTTCACACAGAATTACGTATTTTTTAATGTAATAATATGGGGTCATCTTTTATTTTCCTTCAGTACGACTTTTAACTGTTCATGATCACAATGAAAGATAAAGCTTTAGTTGGAAGAATTTGATTTGTTAAATGATATCCTCAGAATTTGAAGTTAAATACTTCCTTCCTGCTCCCTCCAGATGCTCTGTTTTCAGCTGTGAAGAATTTTACAGAAGTTGCTGCTAGCTTTCATGAGAGACTGCAAAAAATAGATATTGATAAGTAAGTTTAACTCTTTTTTCCTTCAAGTCAAATACTCTGTGTAGTCCTCTTAGGTCAGAGGACTTAGTCTTCACTTCATACCACTTAATGGAAAAACAATAAAAAAGAAACTGGAGTTGTAGCAAGCTTTTTGATGAGTTTTCAAGAAATTCTATGCACCACCTATGCCAAAAGGCCTAGTTTGCACTTGACTTAATTCTTAATTTATTCTTTGTAGGCCATGCCCAGAATGACAAGCCAAACTTCCTTTTGTATATACATATATGTATGTTACATTTCTTGGGAAGAATCTAATTTAGCCATATGCTTACCCTTATGGAACACTAACTGAGAATAAAAGCCATCCTTTTAATGGCAGCAACTTTCAGATAAAGAAGTTAACAGTAATGTCTTATGTAAAAGATGACATTTATGACATATGACATGTATGTGACATTTTCAAAATAGTTTTATTGATGGATGGCCTAAATCTATCCTTTAATTCAACCAGCCAGTTTCAGTTTCTGTTTACACCACTGTAAACTTGAAACAATTTCCTTAATGGCAGAAGAGTTACTCCAGGCTTACTGTGGTACAAATTTTGCCATTTTTTACTGATGAATGCCTTTGAAGGTCTACAGTAAGTTACTTTGGATATAAACTACCAAGCCCACATATATTCAGTATAATCTTCTTTACATTTCTTTTATTTATTAAGCATCAGTAGTATGCTCAGAGCTATTCAGAGCACACAGACACAGATGGTCTCTGCTTTAGGGAATTTAAAATCTACCATCAAAAAACCACAATTCTTGGGTGACTCAAAAGATGATTCTAACATCACAGGTTCCTTTTTCTCAGATGTTGTGAATTTACATAAAAACCAATGCAATTTTATTGAAGTAATTTGTGGCTGGCTGGCTTTGTGGAAAATAGGGTCTTTAGAAAACTGTTGTACAATAGAAGAGCATGGTCTGTCTAAGAATCCTCATGAAAAGGAGATAAAGGAATAGGATGCAACATGAAACAAAATACCTGAAACTCTGTCTTCTTCGACACCATTACTTGGCCTTTAAAAACAGCTTTAAGAGACTTTGAGGTTATGAACCAGACTGTCTCGCTGCCCAGATCAGCATAATTCTGTTATGCAGGTTAGCTGACATGGGCTGTCTTCTGTGGGCTACACTTTTAAGTTCAACATCACAGATCTACTGTCCTTCATAAATCTAGATGTTTATGCTGGGATGAGAGTCAGTCAAACATGCAGTAGCTAACATATTCAATATATTCCTTTTTTTTTTTCAGCATACTTGCTGTCAGATCAATAAATGATCAGCTCATGTTCCTAGAAAGGGCTTTCATCGATCCTCTTGGATTACCTGGCAGGCCATTTTATAGGTGAGAAAGGTTTATTTCTCACTTTCCTCCTGGAGTGTGCTATGAGAATTTCTTTAAGATTTACAGGTCTCTAAATGGCATTTATAACGATTTTATTCAACACAGAAAATAGATGAAACAGGAGAAACAAGATTGAAAAGGAGAAATGACACTGGGGAAAATTTCAATGTGATACACTATACAGAATGAGGAAGATTCTTGTTGGAAGACTATTCAGATAATTGCTATTGATTTCATTTGTCTTCTAAACAGATGTAAAAGTTTAGCCCTGGACTCATTTTAAATAATTTTAGTTGTAGGAACTTTAGGAAGTTATTATTATTTGAAAGTGAAATAGGGTATAATTGAAGTATGTGCAAATTGATCAATTTTAAGAGGATGGTCATGCTAGCAAATGCAGTGTGGAGGGCAGTACTGCAACAACAGTCAAGGGAATTTAGTGGTCCTTTCATCCAGTTAAGTAAATCTTACTAGAGAGGCAGTCAAACCAAGTCTAGCTTTTTGGTCATTCTATGAGTCTGTATAATTCAGAACAGTAATCTTTCCACTAAAAACTAACTGCAGAAGGAGAAATTAAGATCTACAATCCTTGTACCTCTCACAGCTTATGGTTAAAAATCTGTTGAGAATAGTCTCTTGTTAAAGCAGTCTTTCTACCTAAAAGCATACCTGTATCTGTTGGAGACTGTGTATATCTCTGAGGAAAAAAGGTGGCTTTTTTTAAATCTTTTTGTTTTATCTGAAAGGAGGGAAAGGAAAATACTTTGATCAACTTTATCTCAAGTAGCTCTAAAGCTCTGGAATTCATATGGCATAATGTAGCTTATGTTATTTTCTTGCTTCATAGACTATGCAGTTACTATTGCTGCAATAATCTTATTTATCTACATCTTCATTGTCAAGAGTTTGACAGATGGTATAGAAACAGACTAGTTTTATCATAAACTAGTATGTTTTATTTTCCTAATGCAGAATATTATTCTTTTTTTCCCTCAACTTTCCAACAGACATGTTATCTTTGCTCCAAGCAGCCACAACAAGTATGCAGGAGAATCCTTCCCAGGAATCTATGATGCCATGTTTGATATTGAAAGCAAAGCTGAACGAAGCCTGNCCAACACGAAGCCTGGGAAGAAGTGAAGAGGCAGATTTCCATTGCAGCCTTCCCTGTGCAGGCAGCAGCAGAAACACTGAAGGAAGTAGCATAAATATGAAAAACATGATCATCAATGAAAACAAAATATGACAGTTTGCAGAAGCCTTAAAAATGGAGCATTTGAAAACACTAGGAGGATTATTACAAAGAACACAAAATTAAAAAAAAATCTTGGTCTTTGCAAATAATATACCCAAGTGGAATGCATTTAGCAATGTTAACAAGGTGATGTACTCCATTCTGAGAGCTCAGGATTTACATGTCTTCTGAAGTGAGTCTGAAACTTTTTCAGGTTTTTTCTCAGCTTTGTATTTTAAGAATTGCTAACCACTGGATTATTTTCAGGCGTAAATTTTTCTGACTTGATTCTTACAGCAAACTTCATAGTGCTGCAGGAAAACAGAATTCATTTCATGTTTCTGTCAGTTTCTAATTTTGCTGTTGACTTTTTATTATTTGCCCCGGGATTGCATAATTATACTCCAAGACAGACCTTTCAGCCTACTTTTACACAAAGATTCATGTATGGAGATAGGAAATCTCTCATATACTGTGTGCAGTATGTATAATAATCATAACAAATTTTGGGCAGCCAGCCCAGAATACTCACCCATGACATTCTTTTCCTCACATGCTGAATGTTGCAGCTGTTTGCAAATAAATTTAAGCAAGAAGCTTTTAGTCACTGAAGTAAAAGCAAGGCAATATATCTTGTCAGACATACAGTCATCTCACAAAATGTCCTTCGAGATGAAGACCTACTGTTACTCTTTTATCCAAAATCTACACTTGCTATACCGTGTCCATATAAAGGTGTTTTTAATATGAAGACAATTAGAAGCAAAATTGATCATGTCCTTAGTTTTAAAGTATACCAAATTATCACCAATTTTGTAGAATCTCTGATTTTCATGTGCTGCTTGCTCTTATGACGGACAATGGGACAACCAAGATCAGACAGAGAAGACTCAGAAAATCAGATCCTTTCATCTGACATTCTGCCACTGGAAGAGTACTAATTTCTTGCATGGCTAATATTTTGTGTGATTTGATGTGCCCGTTTAGCTGAGGCCTCTACCGTGCCTTAAAAGACTGTTCCATGATCTGATGGTTTTCAGTATCATAGTAGATTATTTTCTTTTCCATGAGGCTTCATTTATTCATAAATATATCTACACCTTAAAACCTTTTAGACAAGTTTCTATAATTAAGTCATTATTTTGCTTAACTGTTGGTCCTTCTGATAAAATAATCCAGTTTACCAGATAATGGGAAATGCTGTTATACCCACAGTTGCTGCCTAGTTATTTTCACATTTTTAATGAAACTGATGGGAGTAAAACCATGGAGATGTCTTCCCCTAAATCTAGTGCTGATGGGAGACATGACTGACTCTGTTTTGTCACTGCTGGCTGCTCCAATGCTCCACTTTTACCAATGGAGAATTCATTATGAATGTCTGTAATCCTCCTCTGAAAAAAATTAGCCAAGTTAGTTTAGTTATCTTAACCTAAAGGATTTTGTCTACAGCAATCATGGGAATGATAAGCCAAATCCACTATGCAGAGAGGGACAGCAATAGACAGCTCCTGTTGACCAGGTGGATACAATAACAGTATTCTGTTGCTAAGAAGGATGAACTGAAGTGTCAAACTCCAAACTGTGGAGATCTTTCCCTGTGTGACCTGTAAGCTTCTTCAGCAACTTTTTCTCTCAGTCCCGAAGACAAAATTTTTTAATCTCTGGCCTAAACATAGCATTGTTTCATTTAATTAGGGCCCTTTTTGGCAATAGTTAGCAGATAATATGCTATGTCAGGGCCCAGGAACCTCACAAAATACAGAGGTAGTTACATCCTTAAATTACAGCAACATTAAAAAATATCTGTTGGCTATCCCCTAATTGCTGCAGGGAACAGGATACAGGAACAGGAGTTCTCTCTCTCCTGTTGACTTCAGGCTGGAGACGTAGGCTTGTGTGAACCTCATGAAGTTCAACAGGACCAAGTGCCAGGTCCTGCACCTGGATCGGGGCAATTCCAAGCACAAGTACAGGCTGGGCAGAGAATGGATCAAGACTAGCCCTACGGAGAAAGATTGGGAAGTGTCCGTGGATGAGAAACTCACCATGACCTGTCAGTCTGCACTTGTGGTTCACAAAGCCAACTGCATCCTGGGCTGCACCAAGAGAAGTGTGGCCATCAGGTTGAGGGAGGGAATTCTGTCCCTCTGGTCCACTCTTGTGAGACCGCACCTGCAGTGCTGTGTCCAGCTCTGGGCTGCCCAGTGTAAGGAAGGCCTTGTGCCATGAGTCTAGAGAACCACTACATCATAGGGCTGGAGCACCTCTGCTGTGAAGACAGGCTGAGAGTGCTGGGGCTGCTCAGCCTGGAGAAAAGGCTTCCTGGAGACCTCACAGCCCCATCCAGTACCTAAAGGGGCTAAAGAATTCTGGAGAGGGGCATGTAGTGATAGGACAAGGAGGAATGGCCTTAAGGTGAAGTTCACAGTCCTTGTGTTCAGTGCACAGTCCTTTACTCTCTCTGCCTCGCTGGATACATTCCTCTTGTGGAAGAAAGGGTCAAAGTTTGCAAGCTTCACTTGTCAGCTGCCAGCAATGTAAACTTTGTTTTAGTTGGAATCTGATAATGGACTCCTGAAGTTCAAGATAACAAAGACTCCAACTCCAGGCATCAACATCTTCTACCCTTTTAATCTGATAGAAAGACTGCAGAGGCCGTGAGAGAGTTCAGGGGACTGTGCAGAGTCAGAAGGAAACTACTGATTTGAAATTGCATTTGAGCATTCCCCTGTTGCCATTTTTCCTGCCAGAGCTGTCTTTCCCAGAGACCAGGGTCCCTGGATCTCTCAAGCCACAAGTTCAGCCTTTAGTCAAACAATAGGTCAAGCTGCACAACAGTAGTGTATTTTTCTTGCTGCAGATATTAAGCTTTAGGGCCCAGTTGTCGAGCAGCAGTTTACAAGCCCTGGCATTCCTCCTGTATATTACATGCTTTTGTGTACCATTGCTGTCTTTACTAATTGGGTGAATAGCATAATTATGCATTCAACACCCAAATGTATTCTAGTTTTGCATTTGGCTTGTGTATCCTTGCTGGTTTTTGAGCTTTGGTAGTGTACCAGAGATTGATATATTTTAACTGAGTAGATTATATATTGCAGCTGCCTGCTAGCTTCAGCTGAACCTCACTCCTGTTTTCACTGTCAACATAAGGAATTCTCACCACTCCTGAACTTAGTATAAGGCACGTGTAGTAGATGATAGTTTTCATGATAATTTTAAAAGCTTTATTGATCTAAAGTACTGCATGTTCAAGAGTCTGTGGTTTGGACCTTTTTTGTCACCTGATCTAAGAAAAGGAGTCCTTTTTCCCTGTAAGTTTTTCAGTTTGTTTTGCATTTCTGTGACTACTTGAAGTTAGTTTTCTCTCCTATCAGCCTCAAACCTTTGATTAAACTTAGACTGAAAAAAATGGTTGCAATGTGGGAGAGTATGTCTTAATTTTTGGCTTTGTTTCTCACTTACGCTTATGATGGCAATTGGCAAGTGATATCCCTGTCTTCATTTCAACCCGTGAGCTTTTTCATCTTATTTCCTGCCCCTGAGTTGTTATGGACGGTACATGATTGAAGACATAGATTTCTGCTGTTTGTTATGCTTGCGTTTAATTGTAACATAGTATACTCCACCTGTGGCCAATCCATGGCATGTAAGAACACGTCACAACCAATAACTTGCACTGGTTGGATAGGACTTTATTTTAAGTGGTAGAAGCCATTTGCTTGCTGCTTGTTGTTCCACCTCAGCATTGCTAATGCTCTTACTGCTTTAAAAAGATGTACCCATAGAAATAAATACATTTCATACATTCTCACTGTTGCTATTCTTACCTTCTTCCTCCGCTGATGTTATTATCATGTGAGGTCTAATTTTGATAATAATCTCCAAAAGCCCTTGTCACTTTACTGTCTATTATGTGCCAGTCCTACACCTGTGGTGCTATATAAATGCTAATAATACATCAATATGCTCATTCTTTATGAGTTCTGTAGGTGGAATTCCATCTGGTTTGTATATGTCAATTGAGATGCTGGTGTGAAATGTCATTTCTGTTCAGAATTTGTGATGGCTTATGAGCAGTTGGGAAATGACAGGAAAAAAATATCGCAAAACTGGACATGCTTATTGTTTCAACAAAAACACCTAGCCCTGTGCTTAAGACAGTAGCTGTGAGTGGTGCAGAATACCCAAGTGGTGTAATTTTTCTCTGAAAAGCCTTAATGAAGTAATTAGGACATTAACCAGTCTCTTCAGCTTTTTCTGAATATTTTCAGCTCATTATAATGTATTTAAGAAAGTTTTGATACTTGGAGTACTGACATTTCTTTCACAAAATTATCTACTTTGGTCTTTGGGAGTGAGTGGTAGGAACTTGGAGTGTGTCTAGGCTCCAGGAAAAGTTTCCTGCCTTCAGCCCTGTAACTGGTCTCAAATGGACAGGTCCTCAGTTCCAAAAAGATCAGTTTTGCTTCCATATAGCCATGCAGGAACTCCCCAGCAGGGAGTCATGTGCAAGGTCAGAGTAAGGTTTTGCAAAATGTGATAATTTCTATGAATGCATTTTTTTACTACACCCTGGGTTGCAGTTGTGTGCTTCCCTATGATATACTGATGGATTTGACTGAATTAGACTAGGAAAACTTGATCTTAAGAATCTTGTAATCTTAACTGCAAAAAGTTAAGAGAATATAGGAAATAATTTTGCAACTTTTCCCAGTTGCAAATTGGATGACGCCTGGAAGTGTCCTTACTGGCCAATCTAAATTGTGTTCTCAGCTGCTCTAGGTATTCATTACTTGCTAAGGATTAATGTAATCCATGGTAGCAAAGGGAAGCAATTCAGTGCTTTGTTGGTAAAGAGGAGGCAAATTTTCCCTTAATCTCTTGGACACTTCCACTGGAACAGATTGTGATCAAGCCTAGACCAGGAAGTCCTAATAATTAATAGGAATTAGCCTTTTAAATAGTGCTTGTACATTGCTCGGTGAACAGCCTAGATATATATTTGTTACAGAGGTACACAGCTACACAGGAGCTGTCTTGTGGGGTGAGATGAAGAAATTGAAGAGTTTTCTTGTATGCAGAAAATCGCATCATCATCATCCAGGGATTAAGCAGCATGAGAGCTGACAAGCAGAGAAGCCAGGGACAGCCCTGGGGCTGCGTGTAGAAAGAGGAGGAGGAGGAGGAGGAGGAGGAGGAGGAGGAAGGCAGCTGCTTGTCGGCCCTCCTCAGAGCCTGCCGAGCTGCCGGCCAGTGCTGACCGCATGGCCAGGAACAGGAGCAAGGCCGCCCTCCGTGCGTGGCTCGTCTGCCCTGGGCTGCTTGGCTGTTTCTTGCTGGGCTTTCTTACAGGTGAGTACAGAGACCCCGGGGCTCAGCCCCCAGCCTCTCCCCCCTGCACATGCTTAGGTGCAACCCCTGTTGTCATTAACTCACCATCAGAGAGATTATACTAAATTTTAAAGGCATTACAGAGTACTCGTCCCAGTGCTTTTCTAAGAAGTTGTTCTCTTTAGCAGTTTTGGTCTTCAGGGAGTAAGGAATGTAATGGCTGTGTGCTTCAGCCCTGGTGAACTGGCAGCGTTCCAAAACAGGCAGCCAGGCATTCAGAGAAGAAAGATTGAGTGTTTGAGAGTTCAGTGATTGCAAGATCTCCATGTTTGGCTTTGGTTTTTTTTTTAAATTTGTGTTTCCTGATTTTTACCGAAGATCTATTTCAATGCTCTTTCCTGTTCAGTTGCTATTTTAGAAATTAAGGGGAGAATGTAGAAGAGGAGGAGTTTGACTGACAGCTGAGAGTGGAGTTACTGAAGTTTTCATCATGTACAATGAACTTTACTAGAACATGATTCTTTCCTGAAGTCACTTGCAGCATTTGATTTTAAATCTAAAATTGCATGTCCTTTTTAAACTTGTGTTGCAGCACAAACCTAAGGCTAAAGCATGAAAGAAAAATCTATGAGACCTATTAAATATACAAAACATTAGTTTAATTTAGGAGATCCCTGATCTGCAAATTTCTGGTGCCTGAGATACTGTTATACATTTCCTTGATAGCATCTGTTGGCCATGCTCCAAAACAGGATACTGGGCAAGAGGTACTTTTGGTCTGATCCAGTTTCATTCTTATATTCAGAGTGTTACTACAACTGCGTTTAAATGTAACAGATCATATGTACTGTGCACGTGACAGCCCATGTATTTATCTTCCTTAGGAAAATTTTCCCAGTTTGGGATTGTCTAGCTCTAAAATAAAAGGATTTGTTAGATTTTGGTTTTGGTTGTTTTTTTTCTTAAATCAAATTCATACAGCTGATATACCCTTTTCTACTACTACTTAAGGCTACTGAATAAATATTTAACATTTTAAAACTGACTTGGGTGGCAGTTAACTTAATTCCTTTAATTATTAAATAGATTAACCCCACACTTCCCCAAGTCTGTAACTATTATAATGCTGGCAGGTTGGCTATTGAGTCCTAGACCGTCACTTTAAATACGCTTACATGTGTGTTTTAAAATATATTCATACATTAAATAATTTCACCATGAGTATCAGGAGTTCAAACCTCACACTGCAAACAGTTAATTGAGAATTTAAACTGTAGTTTAAAATTAATGAGAGATGAGTCTGCCTTAAAAAGGGGGTTTACCAAGGATTTGGGGTGTACTCTACATTATATCACTCTCAGGCAATTCAGTCACTGAAATGTATTTTATTTTCTGCTTCTGTAATCTGAGCCAGCAGAGACTGACAGAGGGTGCTCTATTATAGATGCCCTATTCATCTTTGTGGCTTTAGCTGTTCAGTACCACAGGTTGCACCTGGGCTCAAACATGTGAGGACTGGCATTCTTGCTAAGTAGGAAGCTTTTCAAATGTGTTTCAGGATGGTTTACAAGACCGACTGAAAAACCCCCCAAATCTTCAGATGTCTATCAAAATGTGAGACAGAAACTTGTGGCTGAAATGAAAGCAGAGAACATCAAGCAATTCCTTCGGTAAGTCTTGTGCCTTCTGATTTTTGAACAATTTTATCAGTCACAAAAGTCAGAATGTGATAACATCAGCTCCAAGGAAGGGCCTCTGAAAGCAGAGCTTTTGAGATGCTTTGGAAGTATTTAGTTTTTACAGAATATCTGAAGGAAGAAGAGAGAGGCTCGCAGCTCTTCTGTTTCCCACCTCCCCATTTTTGAAGCTACCCTTTTCGAGTGGTTGTACTGTCAAGTGTACTTCCCTCAGCTGCATTACTGCCTGTGCCTACCAGTCTTCATGATTTTCCATCTTGATTTAATGAAGTGTGTCTTTTTTTTCCTTGCAAGTGTCTGAAGCTCTAATATCAGATAATTTTGCTTTCTTTAAAACTGGGATGATTTTACTCTGTTTGGGATACGATGATTGCCATGAATTACATTTGACTGATCATCTGTTCAGTGTCTCCTTAAACTTTCAGTTTGAGCATCTAGTCTAAGTAGAAAATTAATATATTAAAAATTGATACTACAAATTTACCTGGCACTGATTTGCATATTTACAACTGATAATTCCTTTAGTGTGGCCATTATGAATAATGTGCTGTTAATTGGGTGCTCTGACATCCGCTGTCTTCTGTTCCAGAGGTGAAGGGCTCTGTGCATGGTCAGTGTGCTGGTTGGCTAAGTCTTGGATGATGTAATTGTTAGTAAATATACTTTTTTTAATCCTAATTCTTTCACAACATGTAAAATGCTAGGGATATATTTTTTTTTCTCTGCATTCCACTGAAAATGACAAAACCCACCATTATTGTGTATATTTTTATCTTCTCCAGAGGAACAAATATATTCACATGAAAAGTAAATAAATGTAACCTCTCATTATTAAAATGTTGGTATTCAGCATGTAAGTCAGCAGCTGCATCATGAATATCAAAGGATTACTGACAAATTTGATTTCTATACATTTATTGTAAACCCAAAAGGTTTCATTTCTAACATCAATTAGCTTTTCAAGTCTATAGGCCTACTCTTGTTTTGTATTTGTTGCTTTCAGTAGATGAGAGAGTTCCTGCAAATTATGTTTGAGTGAGAATCTAGGCAGCATAGCAGGAAGTAGCTCTGTAGTTATTCTAGTCTCTTGGCCATAGGATATCAGTGGTATTTCATTTGTCTTCTGGCTTGGTGATGGGCCAAGTGCTTCATACTAGTTGGGGGGTTTTTCTGCCTAAATCCAAATAAAAATCAGGAACTGCAGAAAAATTGTATTAATACAGTATCCAAAAAGCTTCTCATAAGCATAAAAAAAGTGTGAACTTGAGAATTTTGATCCATATTCTTAGTTTTTCAGACTACTAAATCTGCTTTTATCTAGTGGGAAAAGCAAACTATGAGTCACAGAAAATGCATACAGCTTTGGTCTTAGCATTTTATCATAGCTCTGGAAGGGATGAAACTGTTTGGAAGTGAAAACAAGAAAAAAACCCATCATATGTTGTTCAGTATCTTTTTTGTGATGGCATATATAGCACTTAGACTACTTAAGAAATTAAAAGGTACTTAAAATATTTCAGAGAATTAAAGCGCAAGAAGAAAATAGGCAACAAGGTTTGGCAAAGGTTGCTTCTAGACTTTGGTGCATACCCACACAGTTTGAAGAGAGAGAATGACAAGAGCAGAGAGCAAAAGGTTGTGGTCTACTTAGAGAATCTAGATGCCTTCAAATCCAGGGGCCAGGTGGGATTCATGTGAAAGACCTTGATGTTACAATTGCAGTGATGCTGTAGATGAGAAGTTCTGATGATTGAGAGGCCCCAGGTGGCTGAAAAATGCTGATGTTGTGCCTGTTTTTAAGTAAGGACAACCTGGAGGGACTGTAGGCTAGTCAGCTTCAGTCCCTGGAAGGATGACCAAACCTCCTTCTGTAATCTGTTTCCAAACACATGAAGGAACAGAAATATAGTTAGGAACAGTCAGCATTTATTTATTATTAGTTTGTATGATCAGCATGATTGCCTTCTGCAAGGAAATGATGGGCTACCTAGATGAGTGGAAACATTATAGTGGCTGTAACATCCTTGACTTTTACTAGACTTTGAACATCATTCTCTTTTGGAAGCTGAGGAATTACACACTGACGAACATGGGTTGCAAACAGTCTGAAATGACAGGTTGAAGTGATACTCATGGTATTTGCTACCACTAATTAATGGTAATTGCTGGTATCTGACATCTGTGGGGCAGCCATTGACACGTAGCCTGTTGGGAATTTGAAGCTGGTGCAGAGTACCTGGCTGACTGATGAGCTTTCACCATTACTTACTTGTTCAGTGGGCCAAACAAATTGTAGACAGATTTCTGTAGGGTAGCCCAGAGGGGCTGGATACTGCTTCTGACTTTTTAATCACCATTATGTGTTAGCTCTGATGTGGAAGTAAATGTTGTTAAGAAGGATTTATTATTCAGACTTTTGATTAAGAAAAAAAGAGCAAACCTGTACAGATAATTTGATGTAATGATTTTCAAGTTGAACTTATTAGGATATTAAGAAGCATATGCCAACAGTACAAATCTATCATCAGATACCAGAATTATCTGGAAGGTTCCTTTCTGAATGTGTAGCTTTCCTATATTTATTTCTGCTCCTTGCATACCGCTCATATTCTTTTGCTGAATGTCTTTGACACTGATTTTCATTGCTTTTGTGTAGAAGTGGCTATTATTATGCAAAGAGTAAAATTCAGCTGATTTATCTTAAGGCCTCAGGAAGGATCCTCTACTCTGAATATATTTTGTGCTTTTCCTGATACAGACTCTGATAAAAAATGCTGTTATACAGCTCAAACTTTAAGACCTTACTGTCCCTGCAATGTGGCTTGAAGATTAGCTTTATACACACTGGTCCTAGTTCACTATTGTATCTCTATGTATTTGCTGCTTACTAGTGGGTTTCTGTTTTATTCTAGCTCATTTACCAAGTTGCCCCACCTCGCAGGAACTGAACAGAACCTCCTTCTTGCCAAAAAAATTCAAGGCCAGTGGAAGGAATTTGGATTGGATTCAGCAGAACTTGTTAATTATGATGTGCTTCTTTCATACCCAAATGAAAAGCAGCCAAACTACATTTCAGTAATTGATGATCAAGGGAATGAGGTGATCTTTTCAATGACAAAACTACACTATGTAAAAACAAAAAAACCCTGTGTCTTCCTGTTAAAAAAACAGTGTCTTCTTCTGTTTTCTCACCCACTCAGCTCAGCATGTGCTTTAGACTATTAAAAAAAAAATCCAGTGCAAAGGAAACTCATATTTAGAAATGGTTTTCCAGGCTATGCAGTGACACAGCAGAGTGGCTGAAATCTCAGTGCCTCATACAGAAGAGTGAGGATCTGTGGAGAGGCTGCAATTAGCACCAGTAGACCATAAGTCATTAGAAGGGTTCAGCTTAAGGATGCATCTTGGCCAATAACCTGTTTCCTTAAATAGCCTTAAGTGGATGCACAGGGACGTTTAAGAACAAAGAATGTATTTCAGTCATGCAGTTCTTCCAGTGTCTAACTGTTTTCAGCTTGGGTTCTCTGAAAGTGCTGCAATTAGTCTCTTGAAAAATCCTCATTAGACCTTTTCCAAGTATTTATCCAGTGAGTGACCCTCATTAAATCTCTCTTCCAAGTGTCCGTCTAAACACTGTTTGAAAATCTGTACAATTTTTGCTTCCACAACATGCTGAGGTAAGGAATTGCGGAGACACTATCAATTGTACATAGTATTGCCTTGCTTCTCTTGCTCTGAACCTGATCCCCCTGGCTTCCTGTGGTGTCTCCTAAGTTAGTGCTGGAAGTACCAATGAGCTAGTCAGTCTATAGACATCTTCTCCCTTTTGAACACCCAGGGAAATAAAGAAGTAAATGTAAATTCTGACAAGGAACCTGAGCAAAGAGAGGAGATGGGACTGCTAAAGGAGCATCATAGCACATAGGTAGGAATCAAGATCCGTGATAGAAAGTAAGGAGTAGGTGCTCAGGGATGACATCAGTTTAGAGGTGAAGGAATGAAGAAATTCTTCCAGAAAACCTGTAACAGCGTCTCAGCTATAACCTCACAAGATGACAAAAAGTGGATGTGAACTTTAAGGCAACATGAGTGTTACAATAGATAGTGATAAAAGGCAGCACCTTTAACTAGCGTAACTAGCAAAGAGATAAAGAGAATAATAATAATAATAATACAGGTGGGAGAAACCACAAAATACATCTGGGAGGGCATGGATGAACTAGGTGTCTTTTTACTGTCACCACCTCTTGGCAATTTTCAGCTACTTCTTTGCTTAAGTTCAGGCAGTGACTGATGAGCATCTTCTGGCACGTGATCTGTCTCTTTGTGTTCATATCTGCATTCTGTTATAAAAGTTCAGCTCTGGATCTCTAGCTGTGTTTTTGTTTGAACTTATGTGTGCTAGTTAGAATGGTATTTTTTTGCAAGCAATTTATGGAAACTATAGTTTATACTATAGTTACTGCAGAAAAAGCTAACTAACTTGGCAAAAGCCAAGGCTTTTGATGCTTTTCGTCCATAGAACTGCAGTATTTTGAAACAGTAATTATTTGACAGGGTGTCTGATGCACAGAAACTGAATAACTATCTCTTTGACTTTAGCTTAAACTATAGTTAGAATTTGCTTAGTGTGTGAATTTGTACTTGGAGTGTTTGACCAAGGACTTCTGTTATTTTTTGATAGGTTTTCAATACATCATTTTTTGAACCACCTCCACAGGGGTATGAAAATATTACTGATATACTACCACCATATAATGCTTTTTCAGCACAAGGAGTGCCAGAGGTAAGGAAAGAAATTATGTAAGGGTACTATTATCTATTTTTTTAAATACTTGCTGGGATAGATTGCTCCAACTTCTAAAAGTATTTGTTGTAGTAGTTTTAATTAACAATTCATCTTAATTAAAGAACACCTAAATACAGGTAGGCCACAAATTGTGCAAAGGTTAGAAGTCTTTTATGACAAAAGAAAAGCCTTCTCAAATTTCTAGTGTTCTGAATTACATAATAAGTGAAAAGTTTTCATTTTGATGGAAAATTTTGGATACATGTGAGATTGCTCTATATTATTCAGTCATTATATATAGAGGACTTGCTTAAGGCATAAGTAGAAGTAGCAATATTTAAATAAAGTTGGAAGACATTTTGGGTCAAGTGAATGCCTTCAAAGGCCACAAAAGTTCCTCACTTAATCTGCTAATTCATTATGGAACAGGTCAGGGACAGCACTGCATTGCATAAATGAATGAAATTGCATAATAGAGAGTGTTTATTTATGCAAGGCATACGCTATTTTGTCATGGCCAGAGAAGTTTGTCCGTTTAGCAAAGTACATTGGTTTATTTTCCAGCCTCAGTGTTTAGGGCTGTTGTTAAGTGCAGGATAATATCCAAACATCAGAAGTTTTGAGCCAAAGCTTCCTATAGAATACTGTGGCTATCTTTTGCTATTTTTCTTGTGGGCACTGGATCTCATTTATAGAAACGCAGAAGAAAAAGAAAAAAGCCTTTATCATATATACTGAATGAAACTGTGTATTTCTGACAATGGGAATTTTGTTTGTTGATTGACCAGTTGCCACCACACTGCTTTTCTTTTCTGCACAGGCAGATCTGGTGTATGTGAATTATGGCCGTACAGAAGATTTTTTTAAGCTGGAGCGTGAAATGGGAATTAACTGTTCAGGAAAGATTGTCATTGCCAGATATGGGAAGATCTTCAGAGGTAACAAAGTAAGGGCTGTGTTTTAATATTTCCTCTGTGGGTCAGGCACTGTTCATGGTAGAGCTGGAGGGAGTTAGTGAGGGCTGTACACTGGAACATAGGAGCAGAAGGAAGCCTGCGATGTATCCTATCCATTGTGACTGCAATCTGAGAATAACTTCCAAAATAATAAAACCAGATTAATGTGTTAAACTCCTGAGACACGTAACTGCAAACTCCCTAGGCAGCTCTTGCAAGAGAATAGTTTAGGGAACTGAGTAATTGGTAGAGGTTTTTGATACTTTTCATCCATAGAACTGCAGCATTTTGAAATAGTAGCTATTTGACAAGAAGAATGATGCAGAGAAACTAAGTATCTCTTTTGACTTTAGGCAACAACTCTGGCAAAACTGGTGATAGTGGGGCAGTGGGGATAGTGGTCAGATTTTGTGCCTCATTTTTATTTCTTCTATTTCATAGCCTTGAGCTGTGACTAAAGGTTTGACACAAATAATGAACATATTGTGTTTCACTGTGCTTTGTTCTTCTGCTGAATCTGGGGTCATTTTCACTCTTTCATATACACAACTTCAAAAACTCTGTCTGCATGGAAGCAAATTGCAACATTCAGATCCATTGCTGCATTTAAAAAAAAAAAAGACACATCTTAAAAGCAAATAATTTCACAGGTTAAAAATGCCATATTAGCAGGAGCCCAAGGGATCATACTTTATTCGGACCCTGCTGACTACTGTGCCCCAGGAGTAGATGCTTATCCAGGTGGCTGGAACCTTCCAGGCGGAGGAGTCCAGCGTGGGAATGTTTTAAACCTGAATGGAGCTGGGGACCCTCTAACACCAGGTTATCCTGCGAAAGGTGAGTGAAAGGCCTGTAACCTGGGCCATCAAGTACTTCATAAACTTGTGCTGAAAGTGTGGCACTAGAAATTCATTTATTTTCAGTACAGATGTAGGGAAAAAAGCTTCTTGAAATTATTTTGAAAATATTTTTTTACAGTAGTTAATTTTCCTACTGTGGACTAAGTTCTACCTGTGTTATTCCAACTGGTTGCAGTAAGGCAGGGAAAGAAAGTTTTTAGGAAAATCTCTTTGTATGATCCCAGCTTTGTGATACTTAGAAAAGCAGAATGTGTAGGTTTACAGACTGAAACAGCAGAAAACTACTTAATAGCCGTTTTTTAATATCTGTGTTTCTCAAGAGGACCAGTTTAAACTAGATTATACTCTACCATCAAAGAGAACGAATAGCTTTACTTGGAGGTATGTTTCCTTGCTGATCATAAATTCCAAGCAGAAAGAGAGTTTAAAATCCTCTTTAAGGGGAGTAAAACTCCTGTAGCAAAAATAACAGTAGCCTGGAGCCTTTCAAAAGTTGGCACCATGTGTTTATCTTGTCCTTGTTGGCATCCTAAACTCAGTCTAAACTAAAATGCCTACCAGTGCTGTATGCTGATGAGATGGATTTTTTTCCAGAGGTGCTTCTGGAAAGCTCATGGGCTTGTGTGACCATTGTTGGGGGCATAAGGCAGCCTACTGGAAAAACAGGAGAGATTATGTGTGCCCATCAGACGCAGAGAGACATTACCTGTCTTCAACATAGGTAAATGCATCTGTGGATGTCTTCTGCAGCTTGTCAACCAGCTGCACAGGGGCCATCTTCACCTCACACACCAGCTGGGTTTCCCCACAGCCAGCTTTGAGGAGATGTAATAATATGGATGGACAGCAAATCTAACCTAGCATCAAATGTGGGGAATCCTCCAGCACAATTGTGCAGATGCATTACTGGGTTTGTGGTTCTGTCATTACAGTTTGCTTTCCTAGAAGCAGTATGTGAGAAATTATTTAAGAGTTAAAAAGAATGATGCATGCTTGTGGGTACTGTGTGGCTGCACTGTTAAAAAGTGTTTCCAGATTGGTAAAACTTGCTAAGAGCACTATAAACTTGACATTTTGTTCTGCTTTCTCAGAGTATGCTTTCAGGTATAAAGTTAATGATGGTGTCGGAATTCCCAAAATCCCGGTTCATCCCATTGGATATCATGATGCGGAAGTATTATTGCGGTGAGTATACATCAGTTCTCCTCACCAGAAGTCAGTAGTGACAAATGCACAGACAAGTTTTTCATACTAAGATGGTAAAATCTATGCTCTTACTTGTAGCTAGTACTCTTTTATAGTAATGTGTCTTCAGCAGATGTGGAAAATTCAAAGCAACCTATTTCTGCAATAATGCTTTTAAGAATTTTGTAAACGCACCCTGGTTTTGCTGCAATAATTATTAGGGGAATGGGAAGTTTTAGCCTACTGTTCAACTGCATTTGTCTTGGTTTTCGCTTCACAGTGCAATGGGAGGACCCGCAGCTCCAGACAGCAGCTGGAAGGGAAGTCTCAATGTGTCTTATAACATAGGGCCAGGATTCACAGGCAACTCTTCTACAAGGTCTGTTTTAACGCTTGCCTCTTTATACAATATTGGGGAAAAAAAAAAAAGTAATCCCCACGAGGAAAAGGCTTTGAAACAATACATCTTGAGAGAATCTAGAGAAATTTGCTTCCTTCTGAGTGGGCTACACTTAATGATAATTTTTAGAACTTGAAAATAAATTAGATAATAAATAATAATAAATCATAATAGATTAGGCAATCAGGACACATGACAATGGCATTTGGCAGTAAATTGCAATAAAGCTAAGGATCATTTTTCTATGACTTTTCCACATAAAAATAATTTCAGTTTACATGAGATATTATTTAATGAGGACTGGCAGTGGACCACAATGAGCAGAGTGTAAAAATGGTGTATCATTAGTACTACTCCATCTCCAGGATAACAGGAGTATGCATGAGTATATAATTTTATAAAGACTTCATTTATCATTATTATTTTCTGCTCTGCTTTAACACTAGCTGAAAATTAGTGAAGTAGGAATAACTAAATAAGAAAGCATATTTGACATAATTATTGTGCTGTTTGGAATATCTTGAAGAGCAACAGTGAGGAAACAGTATGATTCATGCACAAAACTCGTATTTTTGAATGCACTTTTTAAAATCATCCGACTTGGTAGAGTAACACTTTTTGTAAGTATGGGTTAATTCTACACATGCTTCTTCCTCAGAGTAATTCCATATCAAAATGAGCTTTTTGATTCTCGGTAGAAAGTCACCTGCACATAGAAAGTGTGCAAGTATACCCATGTTCAAGGCATTGGTGTCATTTCTTTTCTGGGCAAAGTTCCAGTGGCTGTCCTGAAGTAGGTTTTGATTTTGACAGCTATGCAGATTTGCTGCTGAGAAGATAACTTCAAATGTGAAACTCTTGAGGTTTTGCCAGGCACAAACCCTCCATTGTTTGGTGCTTTGTTTCTTCTACAGGTTAAGAGGGCTGAATACTACATTAGTTTTATCTCTTCCAATACCTGGATTTCCTTTGTTTTTATAAAATTTCACAAGTGGATTTTACTGGGGGTAGGCAGGGAAGAAGAAAACTGTGCTTTTAGTAGAAGGTTTCCTGCCTCTAATGGAAGATTCCCTCCCCATGGCAGGGAGGTCAGACCTAGATGATCTTTAAGCTCCCTGCCAACCCAAACCACTCTGTGATTCTATGATTGACAAATCTTGATCCCTTCGATCTGCTGTACTAAACAGAGATTTCAATTTATTCCTGGATTAATATTCCTAATGACCTTTTCTCCAAGTTCTACATTATTACATGGACTTGTACTAGAAAACCAAAGTGTATTCTTTATGAACATATGCATATCCACAATTATAACTTTGGTCAAAATGTAAATGTATTTTTAATTTCTGTACATGTTTTTCAGTTTACACCTCTAGCACACAATTATCTGATTGGCTCCCATTAATAAAAATTCAATTAATTCTGTAAAGGTTTGCAAATTTATAGATTGGCCCAGTTCATAGGAATTTTTCTAAGGCTTCTCTCAGTCAGCAGGTTAAGTTGAAATAAAAAATGGGACTCTGAGACAGCAGGAGAATGCTGAACACACATTGGATCAGTGCTGAACACACAAAGCAGAACAGAAGCACAAACTCTCTGGTTTATACGTTATTAGCATTGGCTTTTTCTTGGCTTCTCAGTCAGAAATGGTTATTCCACATTGCCTTTCATTTCAGAAAAGTCAGAATGCATGTTCATACAAACAATAAAATAACACGAATTTACAACCTCATTGGCATCCTCAGAGGAGCTGTGGAACCAGGTGAGCATCAGGTGCTTGATGATTTTAATTCCTTCTATATTTTGTGTTTGATGAAATTGTTCTCATGTTTTAAGATAGTCAGATAATACGGAGTCTGAGAAACCCCTAAGAGTTGTTCTGTCCTTTCCACTTGGCATTCCCAAGAATGTATTTGAATGCTACAATGATAGATGGCAGAGAATTTTTTTATAATGCCTGTCATTTTACAGTAGTCTTCACCTTACATCATTCATGCATTTTGCCTTTGCAAAAATTACATAATGCGAATTACAGAAAACTTGTGATGATTTGGGTCCTTAACATGATACTATTGATACGTAGTAGCAGAGCATACACATGAAAGACTTTTAGATGGAAAAATATTTATTAAATATTTCTTGTCTTTAGTTGCATGCCTCAGTAGAGTAAGTGAATGATTGCAGATTACCTTAAAAAATAAATTTGTAGTGCTGGTATTGAACTTCATATTTCATTTGATACAAGCAAGGATGCAGTCAAAGGAAATACAGGTAACCCAAGTGTATTTTGAATTATGAATTGACACTGTATGTTTGTTTTCAGACAGATATATTATTTTAGGTGGTCATAGAGACTCCTGGGTGTTTGGTGGCATTGATCCAACTACTGGTGCAGCTGTTCTGCAAGAAATTGTACGGAGTTTTGGTAAAATGAAGATGGAAGGTAACTTACTTATTACAGACATAAAATGATGGATATGGGAAAAAGCAGCTTTGAGGAACAGTGTTTCCATAAGTCATTGTGTTGATTTAACTTTTCACCTCTACAAAAAGTTTTATTTCTTATTATGAAAGATGCAAATTCATTGAAGAGATGCATATGTAGTATTGCATCTTAGTTGGTTGAATTTATTCCCTCATCAGTGTAATAGTACCCTCTTAGTTGTGTAGAATGAAAATATTGCATTAGAAGAAATGCCTTGGCAATAATATGTTCCTCTAAGGATTTTAGAGAGGATTTTTTTTTTACTGTTTTATCAGCCAAGTGCTATTTTTAAAGCAATTTCAATTAACTGTGGTTAGTAGACTTTGAAACTTTAAGTTGAATTTTCAAGTTTAACTATGTGATTGCAGGTTGGAGACCTAGACGAACTATTATTTTTGCTAGCTGGGATGCAGAAGAATTTGGATTATTGGGTTCCACAGAGTGGGCTGAGGTAAATAAAAAATGTTGTAAAGTAAAGCAAAACTTGAAAGTGTGGTGTGGGTTGCTGCAGTACCAAACATCTATTCCTAGACTGTAACCAATGACTTCATGGTAAAACTGGAGCACAACAGGCTTCTTCAGGTGCTGTGAGGCACACATAGTTTTATATACATTACCTACCTACCTTCTTACAACATGTGTGCACTAATGCTTCTAAGATTTAAAAATCTACTTTGACTCAAAGTTATTATCCCTCAGTGAGCTATATGTGGAAATCTATCCCTTCATTTAACAGGATGATAGCATTTTATATAACCCAGATTGGTCTGTTTTCTAACTCTCTATTTGAGAAATTCCTTAGTTTATTTAAATTTAAGCACACCAAGTCTTTTGTATGGAAATCAGTCCTATTGGGCAAATGAAAGGGTAAATAATCTATGAGTGAGTAGTTCAAAATTCCAGCGAATTCCAGCATTGTAGAGTCTTAGGGGCAGGATACGTGATTAATTCTGTAGGAGGATCCCTGACTATATTCCTGCCTGAAAGAAGAATGTTGGGAAATTCAGAAGCAAGGTTCTGAATATTTTTATCTTCCTTTTCCTATTGGGCATGTTATTTTTATCTTCCTTTTCCTGCCTGAGAGAAGAATGTTGGGAAATTCAGAAGTAAGATTCCGAATATTTTTATCTTGCTTTTTCTGTTGGGCATGTTCAGTTCTTAGTAGATTTGTTCAATTCCAATAAGAAATATAGGTCTTACAAGAGTTTTCATTGCATTGTCTGTAAAACCCAAATTAGAAATAGAGCAAGCAGAAAATTGCCTGATGAAACACATTTCTGCTGAACTATGCCGATTTAGTACTACTGAATTGTTTAACAGAAATGTGTTGTCTTGTTCTTCTATTAGAATTTTATTTACAAGGTAATATATATAGCTATGTGGATAGAGCTTTCAGAATTTATAAAAAAAACCCATTTTAATCTTTTTGGTTTAGTTTTTTGACACGTATTTTGGTAAACCACAGAATTACATAACAAAATGGCACATGGCAGAGGAGGAAATAAACCCAGAAATATGCTCCCTAGCACCAAAGGGTTTCCATCATTTGGTAACAGAGCTGAGATTTCTTTTCCTTTAGATTTGCAGTAATTCTTTATCCCATAAACTGTTTGGCTTCCAGCTGTAACAGTCTTTTCATCTTACTGCTGGTTTATGGGACATTAGATGAAGAAAAAATAATTTAAATTCTTTTAAATCATTTACTGAGAGACTTCAAAGAGCTGGCACTGAAGTTTTGTCCCACCTGAGGTTTCATCCACTGGTGGCAAAAGTATTCTGTATATAAAGCTTGGTTTGTGACTTCTTTGCCTATGTATCTATGCATACGTTTAGATGCTGTCAAGAAATGAACACACAATTGTTCTAACTACGAGGAATATGAAACAATGATACTCAAAAGATCAATTTCTCCTGAGCAAGTAATGAATAAATTGGGAGTTTTTCTTATGTTCTCTTTGTTAAATATTGCTACTGCTGTTCTGTAATGTTTTTTGTTTAATAATTTTGTATCTAGTAATCTATTGTTCATTATTTCATGAAACGGCAGCTGTACAAGGTTAAAAAACCGTAAGCTGAGTTCATATTTGAACCTGTGTTTTGATATTATTATTTCCTTGCTTCATCTTGGTGGTGTGCATTACTACTCTTTTACACCTAAATTAGATTCAGTTTCTCTAGAGACATTCCTCACAGCTTACATCCCCCTTTTCTGCAGCTGCCAGATCTGTCATGCACTAAATCTTGAGGAAAATTAACCCATGATATTCACCATCTTTTGTGTAACAGAAACTGCATCTGTGGCAACGTCCTTTTGCTACACAATCTCCCTTGTTCATAAATGAAGGAATTTCTTTATGCTGCAAATATGATTTTGCATATATGCAAGTCTACATATATGCCTATACAGGCTTGCTCCCTCCCTTCATATTCTTTGCAAGATTTCCTCAACTGTTTGTTTTAAAGATATTAATTTAATTATGTAGTTATCAGTTACCAATTAAATGTTTAGTTCACGTGACTTACAAATGATTAGTTGGGTTATAATTTAAATTAATCAAGTAACAATTGCTAACCTAATTAAAATATACCTCAAAGCCAACACTTAGTAAAATACCACTTACTGATTAGAATATCAATTTCTAACATAATTACCACTTTGCAAAAAAAATAAACAAGATGTGTGTATATATTTAGCATGAAAGCCGTTCTTGGTGGACTCAAAACAGTCAGTCAACTTCATTTTAGTAGGGAATTTCAGTGCTTTCACTTATCCCTTTTTGAAATGGAAGATTGTAAAATGACAGTAGTGCTCAGTTTATCAGTGTTAAAATTGAGTTCAGTGCTGGAAGTGCCCATGAATAACTAGGGATTAGAAGCATGGAGGAATTCTGGCCGACCTCACAGTCACATATTTCATGTTTAAAATGTCCTGAAGTGCAGAGTTAAAATGCATGTATAGCCTTATTTTACTGTGTTAAAATTCTATGGAATAATTTTCCTGTTCCAACTTGCTCCTGTGTGATGTAACAGGCAGCACCTAAATTTTGTCGATGTCTTCCACAACAAATTAAGTCCCAGAAAGCAGAAGTGAATATCAAAGCAGAATCAATATCATTACCATAATTAGTAAGGCACATAGCAGTACTTATCCGGACTGAGTCTTTAAAGGCAATGCTGTAAAAAACAGTGCTCTTGACTAAATGTCACTAATTGAAAGTAACAATTACACATTTACAACCCTAGGAAAATGCCAAAGTCCTTCGGGAACGGGCAGTTGCTTACATCAACACAGATTCTTCTATAGAAGGTGAGTCTTTAATTTTTAACCTTACCTTACTTCACAGGTGTAATTTTTAATAGTTCTCTGTGTATTACTTATTGCATCCAGAGCTGGCAAACGTAAGATCGGTATTGTGAGGTTCAGCATAAGTTTAGCAAATACAGAATTAAGTGGAGAGAGAGAACAATTTAAATTTTCATGTTGCTTTCTTTTGCAAATGGTGCTATCCATGAGCTGCAGACCACAGGTCTGAGTCCAGAATGTCTCTGGAAGAGTTTGTTATTCTGTGCTAATGAACTGAGTGTTCTGTATGTTAAACTCTCTCTTAACTGCATTACTTTAATTTACAATTGCAGTTTTAACAAGATGTCAGTCTGCTCCTTGTCCTGGTCATGCCTCCAGCTCCTTTCCCTGTAGAATTATAATATTTTTGAGACAATAAATTATTATGATTGTAAGACCTCAGGCTTACACTTTGTGGGGGTGGGAGATGCTTTGGTGCCTTGAGCCAGTGTGCTCTTTGTGCCTTTGTGCACTGCCATGAGCAGGGAATTATATATGTATTACAGCAGGGCTCTCCTAGAAAAATGAATGTTTCACCGAAGAATGTTTCACTAAAAAACCTTATCTACCGTTATCCAATTTACGGTGTTGTTCAGATTATGAGAAGAACCTGTCATTCAGGAATGGTGCTTAGAAACCGGCCTTTTTTTTGAGGGAGCCCAACGCTATGATCTATATCACAACATCCTTCTTAAATTATACTGCACTTTATTACAGAAGGACCTCTTTTACTGTTGTCTGTGCTGAAATAATAGTCAGAAGAGTCCTGTGAACCTGCTCTGCATCCTAACCTCAGCTATTCAGGGCATTACTCTTCCCATGTCAAACCCAACTTATTTGGGCTTTCTGTGTGTGAATAAAATAGATATCAACAGGCATATTTAAGAACTCTCTTTATTCCTGTCAGCTGAGAATTTTGCCTGTCACAAAAGGATTGGAAAGAAAGAAAAGCCAAACCCAGTTTCTAAATGCTCAGTTGGAGTCAGAGAATAAGGAGGGTTAGAACTGTTCCTTCATTTATGCAGCCTACATGCTGTGTAAAAAGTAAAGCAGAATTTCACGCCTAGAAGATCTCACAAATGAAATAATAGCTTTACAACTGCTTCATATTCTCACCATGGATTGTAACACACATTTTTTAGTTGGTTTGCAGCCAACATGCTGCTGCCTTAACAATTTTCATCTAAATCTGGATTATTCAGATATGCTCTGGCTTTATGCATTAAAGAAAATGTGAAAGGAAAACAACTGGAAAAGAAGTATGTAATAAGGAAAAGAACACCATGTTCAGTGCACTGGCTTAAGTATCTTGGACATCTTTCACCTGACTGACTTGTAGAATCCCCTGTAGACCCATAGCATCCATGTACTCTTGAAAATTATTTTGTTTATCATATACGTTCTCCACAAAACTTCTTTTAACACTTTTTGGACAGCAAATTATTTCTATTTATTGTCCTATAGCAATGAAAGGAAACAAAATGGGTAATTGTTTTGAGCACTTTTGTAATTTGAACTTCCAGTTCTCAAATACAGACTCTCCTTGGAAACATCATTAACATTATCTGGGTCAAGAGGTTTATCTAAGAAAGGACTGCAGGGTTTAAACCACTAAGAAGATAATGCAACTGGTACATGAAGGGAAAATTTCCATGTCTTTGTTTTACTTTCAGGTAACTACACATTAAGAGTTGATTGCACCCCTCTACTCTACAAACTGGTGTATAATCTGACAAAAGAGGTACAGAATCAGTGTATTATTTCTGGCTTTCTAAGA
This sequence comes from Atrichornis clamosus, assembly GCA_013400975.1. Lineage (NCBI taxonomy): Eukaryota > Metazoa > Chordata > Aves > Passeriformes > Menuridae > Atrichornis > Atrichornis clamosus. The sequence goes on along the minus strand of WBMZ01000732.1, from coordinate 59,264 downwards.
ATGTAAAACTGCAAATTTATTGGATAAAATTGGATTATTGAATACTACTGGATTTATTTTACTGCTGCTCTGGAAGAATCTTGGTCCCACCAAAATCAACAGCAAAACATCCCGTCAGCAGTACCCAGTCCATGCTCACAGCTCTTCAGTATTCTTAAAGAGATTGAAATTTGTCACTGAAATAAGTGGAATCTTATTTGCAATCTATAGTAAAAATAATAAAAACAAGATGATAAAACACTGGAGCAAGATCAATTCTCTAAAGTGGTAAGCATTGAAGGAAATAATTTCCACATTGACTAGCTGCCATTTTCTCTCTGTCTGTTCCCTTGACTCTCCTTTATACCTCTCTGAGCCCCTGAAATATGTAATACGTACTGAAGGATTGAGAAGCTTTTGTAAGAGGTTAGATGTATGGATTTGCATGATTACAACTGGTCTAACCATGTCTCCCTTACTTTTACCTCTCTGGATAAATGATCATAAGGCTGAAAGGTTGTGATCCATTGACGCATGGAGCTTCATTGGCTGTGTGAGGAGGTAACCAGATTAGGCACCCTGCATGAGCGTTGCCACTCTCCCCAGATCTGAGTTCATCTCAATTAACAGAGGACATCTCTGTCTGACTTAACCAACACAGGCTCTCTTTAAAGGCTTTGGGTAGAAATAGGTGCCTTTAGGGTAAGATTCATTTGACCCAAGGTGGTTGTTTACCTTTGTATACACAGAACTCCAACTATTTTTCCCTCTGACCTTAAGGGAAGTCAGGTCACTTGGTCCAGTGTAAAAATCTGCACTCTAATGGCACTTGGTAGGATGACTCCAGGTACCAGTCTCCCATCCCACTAGATGCATTCATTCTGAGTTATTTGCAAACACAGTACACTTTTAACACCTGAAATGCCATGGTTTGGATCTGGGGAGGTTTATTTATGCTATTCCCTTGATTTTCTTTTCTTTTCTGCATTACATCTTATCAGTTCTCTATGACTTAATCTTTCATCCTTGCAGGGGAAGAAGTTGTCCTTGTTCAATCATTATCTCTGACACTTGACACACTTAAGAGCATTCTCTTTTGTCTATAAAAATTTTCATGTCCTTAGTGCTGCAGGGCCCTGGATAAAATAATTTACTTTCTCTCTGCAGAAAGACACTAAGCCAGGAAGACATTTTCCTGCAAAAGATAAACAAATTTTTTAAAAGTACTCTGGGCTAAAAATAATACCTTGCTCTTGATCTTCAGTCAACTATTCAACTATTGCTGGTTTGAGTAGAAAACCTCCATTACAGTACCACACAAAGTACTTGAGACTGATTTAAAAAAAAAAATCATATTCAGTGTTACGTTAACTTTTAACAGTAGAAGCATGATGTAAACAATAGAAAACTTGACAGCCTGACATCTGATTATGCATGTCCAAAAGAAAGGTAATTCTGTTCCTATTCAAGAGTCCAACATCCAATTATCCAACATCCAAAGATCTCTTTGCTCTTCTTGTTTTTTGGCAAGCCAATTCTCACCAGAAAGAAATGTTGTGTACATGTGAAGTGTTCTCTTTCAGGGAGTTCTGCATTTACGTGTGGTCCTCAGCATATGGATGGGACACTGAGCTGTTGGCTGTCTTTTGTGGCCCTCCTCTTCTGCCAGGGTTTACACATTTGGTTAGCCCCAGACAGGGTCTGCAATAGTTCAACTCCAGTTTCTCTGTGATTATCACTGCTTCTTTTGCATTTATACTTAAAGAACTCCGCATCTTCCATTGAGGTAGCAGGAAGCTTATGCTGATTCTAGATTTGGATCTAAGTCAGGGCAAATAGTATGTTTTACTATGCTCTCAGTGTTGTATGAAAAAGCTGTTTGCATGACCAGAGCTGTCAGAATAACATTGCTGCCAGAGCATGGAGTGTTTTTGCTCCCATATGTCAGAGTTCAGCTTGCTCTTATTAATGTTCCGTTTTCATTTTAGCCCTAGGACTTGACCAAAGTACCCTGAAAATGACAGCAGCCAAGCAGTTATTTCACAAAGTTGTTATTTTTCTGCTAGCTGCTGACAGAATCTCAGAGGTCAGAACTCTGGGTTTTCGGTTTGAAGTTTGTATGTTTTTCAGTGTCAAATTTAATCTCAACAATATGGTGGGACCATGTATTTAGCCATGAGGATTTATGCTTTGTATTTTGGGAAAAAAAAAATTCCAATCCTCTGGACTTCATAACCAATCTTATATTTAAAAGCCGTGTCTATTAAAGGTTGTTTAAGTGTAGATGGAGACCAGGGCTGGAGTCTTGATTTATTTTTAGTCTGGCACAGATTTTCTAAGAGTTTAGGTCAACTTATTTTATACTCTTTCATAGTTTTCCTGGCAGCATGATGCCTGCACTAATAATTACCTTTTCTATCCTGGGTACAGAGCCTTTTGGGGTTCTTTTAAGGTAAGGGTGAGACCTGCATTTGTACATTCGGTGTCCTGCACAATGATTCTCCAGTCTGGGTTGAGTCCCCTTGGCACTGCTGCAATATGGCTGGTCTGGATCCTTCCTTCCTGCACAATTCTTTTGCACCATTCCTGTAGCACAAGCAGTCAAATGTTAGGTTTAGCCTTGTTGAGAGGATGTTGCTGCTGTGCAGGGCAAACCTTCACAGGGGTGGGGTTGTCATCTTCCCTTACCTGCTGAAAGGGAAGCACCTGGGACATCCTGGATTCTGTAGGAGTCCCATAGGATTATATATGCTGCTCCGTGTGTACATGCACAACGCTGTAAGGTGGTAAGAAGTCCTAGAAATCCCAATAATCCACTTCCCCCAGCAATGAGCTCCAGCTAGCATCCTTAAGCTTTTAACCTGCTCTTCCTTGCTGTCTGTGGTTGGTTCCAAGTGCCTGTGAGATGCTTCCCGTGGCTGGGGTCCATGGATGCGTGTACCAAATGTCAGCAGTGAACGTGCCCGTCCCTGCGTGCAGCAGCACCGCTGGTTAAGAGTGATGCAGGGAGGTGCAAAGGTCTCCTTTGGCAGTGAATTGTTACAGGTACTGCCAGTGATATTACAATATTTGCCTCTCCAGATTTTAAGCCCCGATGAGGGTTATGAAAACAAGTCTCTTTATGAGAGCTGGCTTGAGAAAGATCCTGCGACTGAAAATAATAGCTATCCCAGGTAAGTTGTTAATATGTTTTTTTTTCCCCCCAATATTTTCATCACAGCATAGCATGGCTGCTCACCAGAATTTTTTGAGATGTGTTGTTTATGATAGCAATACAAAACCTTTTAGCACAAGGTGACTCTCTAGCAATATCTTTTATAGTAAAATAATTTTTTTTAAAATGATGATGACATTATATCTGCTATGAAATTAAACCTCACACTTTTTAAAGAAGGCCTTTTTATTAGTGGAAAAGCCATTTAGAAAGCAATCCAAAAAAAAGCAGGGTGGGGAAAGAGTTAAAAATGTAGTTTAGTCATCTACTAGATGAGATAAAATCAAAAGTGTTAGGATAAGCAAACAGTTGAAGGAAATTGCCTAGAGGGATAATTAAAAAGCAGTAATTAAAAGACTTGTATTAATTATTCTTTTGTTTATACAATGGATGTAAATGTACTACATTACAAATCTATATATGAAGGCATTAAAACTTCATATTTGAAGGCATTACAACTCCAAAACACTCTTTCAGCCTGTGACTCAGAGGGGTAAATCTTATTCACAGTGTGGCATTACTGATGTAAAATAAACAGAACTGCCCCTTCTTGTGATTTGACTAAAATGTTCTGCATGTTTCTGGCTCTGCTGTGTTTCTGTATTCATTAGACTCACTGAGATTTCTTTTTGAAAAAATTACCGGGTCTGATTTTTCTTAGTTGGTGCAAATAGTTCCTTCAGCTGGACACAGAAATTTATTTTTTTTTAACTGAGAAACACCAATTATTCACCAAGGTAGACGTACAAACCTTAACATCAAACGTAAATATTTGAAAATACTTCGAATATTACGTCTGTCCGCTGCCATTTTCCTCCCCTGCTACGCCACATCTCCCCACCAGATGGCAGCAGCGGCCCGTAGGTGCCAAACGCCGCTCGTGCCTTTTGCAGTGGGAATTCTTCATCCTCTTGGATGCTGCCGAGGAATGTGCTAAGTACACAAACACGTCTGTCTCTACCTACACTGCTGCCCAACTGATGTTAGTTTGGAAATAGATACTGATGTTTTAAGATGGCGGAGACACGCCTGGTACAATTTTATGGCTCCTGTTCATAATGTGTTTGGTTTGTTTTTAATGTCACTGCCATAATCAGAATTGCTGCGATTAAAAGCTCTCCCTAGCAACACTGGATACTGAATCGGTGTTGGAATAAAATCAGTTAAGTAATTAAGCTTGCCACTCATTTAGTCCTTGATCTTACTAGTGTCCCTGATGTGCCCTTCAGAAGGACTGACCTCAATTTCTCTGAAAAATCTGCATTTTGCATAAATTGCTACCATACTGTTCAGTAAGTGCTCTCACTAAGATGTTGTCTTTTCTACATGTAGAATAAATAAACTGGGGTCAGGCAGTGATTTTGAAGCTTACTTCCAGCGACTGGGAATTGCATCAGGCAGAGCTCGTTACACCAAGAACAGGGTAAGTCTGACAGATTGCTGGAAGAAGTTTGATAGTGCTGAGCAGTCATCCTGTAAGAAGCATTTATTCATAATTAATAAAAAAGCTTCAAAGCATCTTGGACTGGTTTGTATATCAGTGTCATTTCTTAATTTAGCAAGAGACCTAAATGTTTGGAGAATTAAACATGTTATAGTGATGTGTATATTGTATAGGATGTCGAGTTCACGGAAAGGTATTTCTAGAATCTGATTGAAGGTGTATAGTCCATTCCACCATGCTGTTAGTAGCGTTTTAATATACAAATCTTCCATGGTTGTGTTCAGAAATAGCAACACAAGATAAAAAGGGGCTGTGATCGAGGACTTTTGCTATCCAAACTCAAACTGTCTTAACTCAAGAAGGAGGCAGTCTCTGTGTGATGGACCTGAAGGCAGGTCTGTGTCGGTAGAGAGCAGCAAACCTGGTCACTTAATCCTGTGCAATAGTCCATGGACTCAGATTGGTTTAATTTTTTAATATGAACACATATAAATGAAGGATAGTAAATTGTGTTTTGTATCAAATAGCTTTTAGAGTTGGAAAGCGTACAAAACATTGGAGTTGTTAAGTGATCAATACATCTCTTAACTGCCATCAGAATACAGGGCACTGACAAATTTGCTTGCTCTTTTCCAGAAAGCAGACAAATTCAGCAACTACCCTGTTTATCACACTGTGTATGAGACATTTGAGCTAGTGGAAAAATTTTACGACCCCACCTTCAAGAAACAGCTAACAATTGCCCAGTTACGAGGCAAACTGGTTTATGAACTAGCAGATTCCCAGGTCATTCCGTTCGACTGTAGAGACTATGGAGAAGCCTTAAAAGGATATAGCAACAGAATTTATAAGTTGGCCAAGAAGCATGAAGAACAGCTGAAACTTTACAGAGTATCATTTGGTGAGTAGTAGCCACAAGACTATTTCTTAAGTGCACTAATCAGACTCGTGCAGGGACATGTTATATCTGTCATAGCTCTGCAACTGAATTCCTTACTTTCCTGTTTGAATTTTGCCATCATAGTAAAGAGCTTCTAATTTTTTTCTAAACACAACACAGGCTTACGATATTGTTGTCTTGATGAGAGGGTAATAACTATTTTCATGCATATTATTAATTGCAGGCATTATTACAGTGCTCATGTGCAGTCAAGGACCTCAAATGCAGGAAAAAGAGGTATCTCAGCCTGCTTCTCACTTTCTTGCTTAAGAAAGAAGACAAGTCAAGTTCTTATGGCAATTGCTTGGAACTTGAGAGACATGGGTGCCCATTCCACCTCAGCCAAAGACTTTGTCTGACCATCTGCCTCAGTGCCCAGTTGCCATTTTTAGGCCACAGAAGCACTTGTCTAGCTCTTCTGCATAAATACGTCCACTTGCTGAGCACTTGAACACATTGCTCTGGAGCATAAAAAACAGCTCTAAGCTGCAGACTGCTCTGGATCCCAGGCTGGGAGAGCTTCCACAGTCACTTTCTGTCTCTCCTTCTCTCTTCTTTTTACCTTCTTGCCTCATTCTCTCCTTGTGTTTCTGCACCAGGGAGATGTTTCAGTCAGTCCTAATTCACCTGCTATCCAAGGAGCCCATGATTTAGAGATATAAACTAGGTTTTTGGAGATGCAGTCCTCTTCTGGGTTATGTGAAACATTAGAAGTAGCTAAAACTGCACACTTGGAGAAAATTAAAAGTGACATTTGAAACTTCATGTTATGGCTTAGGTGAAAAATTCTTGACTATTTTCAAGATATCCTTTTTTGTGAAAAGGCTCCTTGAGACAGAGGAAGCCTTGTGTGATGGATCATCTGGTCTGAGATTTTGCATAAGACAAAGAATTATTTCAATATGTTTTTTGCAAGGCATGTTTTCAGTCTTTTCATTATTTTCATGGCTCTTCTCTGATGCCTGATGAATTCTAAATTATTTCTTGAATGAAGCTATAATTTCTATTTTTTTATTTCTTCTATTGCACCAGAGTACATTAAATAACATTGGTAACTTTTACAATACTGTGAAAATTAAAATTTTATTTCATTCAGCATTTTCATAGAATTACTTATTGGCAACCCTGAATGTAAAAAAATTGTTGATTAAGCCTGAATAAATCATATAATTGTCCTTTAAAATAATAGGTTAAGGCTTTTATTTGCATTTGGAATCACATTTCATCTGTTCCTCTGCAAGAATGAAGGCTGGAAAACTTTTTTTCATAAAATCTGCTTGTACTCATGCTATCAGGAAAAAATGTTTTCAAGTGGAAACAGAAATGTGATATTTTCTAAAATAACGAACACTGACAGCACTGAAGAGCTAGTGAACACGATCACAAAGGGTTTTTTATATTTTCAGATGATCTTTCTTTTTTTTTTTCCCTATCAAATCCCCTCCTACTGCTTCTGAAATATAATCTGTTGCTGTGATATAGCCATGATGTCAGCAGGGCAGAACTCTGCCCTCTGGCAAACTCAGAGCTCTTGCCACGGCTGTGGACAAGTGTGAATTCTCACCCTCACGAGGTGACGTGTCCCTCTGTGCTGCAGTCCCTAAACAGCTTGCATACATAAAATCCGTGCCTCTAATTGCATGAACTAAGCAACAGTATTAATACGAGGAGAAGCAAGTGTAGGCTCGTGATGAATAAATAAGTTTGCTAGAAATAGAAGAGCAAATGAGACTGAAGAACAGCTTTCAATAGGAGTCCTGGGAACAGAAAGCCTGTCATGTGAAATTGGGTGATAAATTTATAAACAGTGAAGGGATAATAGTTGCCAACAGAGGACTGGATTTAGGAGATGATCTAGTCTTATGTCCCATTTTCCTGTACCATTGAAGAGAAGATAATCTGGTTTAGCCAAAGTTTTCTGAAACTTGTGAGCAAAATATACAAGTTGTAAACTTTCCTTCTTTGTAATTGAGTTGAGTTTTGGTGGGGCCAGAAGTTTGCCTCATAACATCCACCTGTTACTTATTCTACAAAAATTTCTTGTATAAATTGATACCCTTCCCAGGTCTGTATTAAACAGAACCTTCCACAAGAAAGTCATCACAGCTGCTACTGCTATTGAAAGGAAGGCCTGCTGCTCCTCTAACTAAGTTATTCCACATGTCTGGGACGTACTGCCAGGGACAGGGCAGGAAGGAGCAACTGCCATACCTGCCATGCTGCCTGCTCGGGGTCAGGCAAGTCCTGGGGTCCGGGCGGCAGCGCTGCGGGACAGCACGGGGGGTCGTGGCAGGGACACCCCCTGTGCTGCAGCTCCAGTGTGCAGCCAGCACAGGACTCGGCTTCCTGAGCCTTCTGTGTCTGTCACTGTGTCCCACAACAGCTGTGTCTTTTGTGCCTCACCTAAGAGCGTTCAACACACATATCACACTCTCCTGCTCTGCTGTGAATAGGACATCTTCTCCTAGAGCGAAATCCTGCTGTTCTTCCACGGCCTTCTGCAACAGCTGGTATTTCTGATGGAAGTCGGGCTTTTTATACCTGAACACTGCAGTGCATTTGTTAAAAAGGAAACTGCAGAGCTCTCAGTTTGCAATGACAGACAATTTTTTCCTTGCAAGGCAGAGGGAAGATTTACCAAGCATTCTGCTTTACTGTTGGTCTCATTGCAAAAGGTATTTGCTAGTAGTGCAGCTCTTTAAAGTCTGCATTAGGGAAACGAATCAATTATGGAAAGACAACAAAATTAATCCTATTATATCACCAACAGAAATGTAGTTCTTTTCTCACTGGGCAACTGAAATGTGTATTTGGCTTAGTAAATACTATGAGGTTGTTCACAAAGTCCTTCCATTTCTAGATCCTCTGTTTTCTGCTGTGGTGAACTTCTCAAAGGCTGCTGCTGAATTTCACAGGAGACTTGAACAAGTTGACAAGAAAGAGTAAGTCTGAAAAGAGAGTCATTTTTACATATATATATGTGTGTATGTATATATTTACATCTGCCTTAGGTACCTGAGGTTCTTTATCTCTTCTACTACACAAGGAGTCTCTCTGATTAGTGTAGAAAAGAGCCCTGGAACTCTGAGACAGGCAATATCTGCTAAGATGAATTAGCAGATATAAGAATATTTCCTGTGATTAATAGTAGGAGCTGCAGTCATTAACATTACTGTAGGAGCTGGAAAGGCAGGTAGCAGTGAAAGTTAAAGCTGGACTGAGATCTCTGTTTAGACACCTACGCTTGAATGTTGTAGGTAATGCCAGAATTTGTACTTTCAGCACGCTTCAAGGACAGAGGATGATGCTTCAGAGTATCATATCCATATGATGCTTGCAAAATTAAGGGCCCTGTGGGACTCCTGTGCCCTCTGAGTGCAGTGAGTGGAGGTTAGGTGCTCCGAGGCACATATGGTACCAGTTAGTTGTGTTTAGGCTACTGAACCCCATCCCTACTATGCTATTGTATAGATTGGAACAGGGGTATGGACACTTGGCTTATGGCTGAACACCAAAATCTAGCTATCTTCATCTTGACCTAAATCTCAGCTTTCATCTTGACCTAAATCTCAGCCTTCCTCTCCCTCTGTTAAGTGGGATCTTTCTAGTGTCATTTAACACTAAGAAGGTATCTGACACTCTCAGAAAGTTTCCCATTTTATTTTGCATATTGTGAAATCTTGTTGTTGAGTTTTCTAACATAGAAATCCCAATGCACTAATATAACACATATTGAGTATCTCCATTTGCAAAACCTCATCTTTTTTGTGTGAACTGTAGATCGTATTTGTCCCTTTTTTTTCTGTCTCAAAAAAGAAGAAAATGAAACTGGGAAGTCATGTTTCCCCACTGTGTGACATTTCTCTGTCTCCCTCTCCTGCAGTTTGGTCACAGTGCGAATCATGAATGATCAGCTGATGTTGATAGAAAGAGCTTTCATTGATCCTCTGGGCTTGCCAGGAAGGAAGTTTTACAGGTGAGGCTAAAAGTTCTTTGACCTGCTGTCTAAGGCACTGTATTTTTGCAGCTAACTGGTCAGTTGAATTGCTGTATAGGCCTCATATAGGAATTACACCTCAACACATTGCTTTAAGTACAACCCAGCGAGAAGTGGACTTTATAACCCTGAAGGAGAACTCCTTGGCCACACCAGTCTTGTGGTGATCAAGTTCCTCTCCTTTGGTCTAGCCCTCTGTTTTTATTAGTCGTGGTTAAACCACGACACCACCCTACTCTGACTTTTACTTGTAGGATTGCAGTACTACTGCTGTTACAACTTGCTCCTGTGAACCTGTGCAAAGTGGGGAGTGAGTGGAGAATGAACTGTATTGAAAAGAAAGGTGAAATGAGGGCAGTGTAAGAGGGAGATGATGATGAGGACAGATGTGTAGTGAGGGTCAGCTGAAGAGAGAAGCTGAGAAGAGCTTGGAGAGAGCTTGGAGAGGGAGAGACCTTTCAGCACAGGGTAGATAAAGGCCCATGAGCTGTGCTGCAGAGTCCCATCTGTCCCAGCTTTGGCTGCTTTTACAGGTGCTCCAAAGAGCTGAAACCATTAACTACTATATCCCTTCTAGAAACCCAGTGCTTTTATTAGTAATACCTGACAAGAGGCCAGCTTTCAGTGTCAGGTATGTGACTACCTCACTTTGCTCTCAGTATCCTCCTTTTCCTAATGACTGGATATGTCTGACTCACTGATGGATGGCTTTCACACCAAGCCAGAAGTCCCTTAGGCAGGTAGAACTGAGAATCACACTTCCATCCTCCTAGGATAAACTGTCATTCGCACTTTGGAAGAATGAAATTTCTTTCTAGAATTCTTCTTGTTGTGTGTTAGGTATCATTTAGAGCTGTCTGGGTTTTTTTTTTTTTTAATTATTATTTCTTTCTTGCTTGCATTTACTGATGTAGTTTTAATGTTTATTTTGATTTGGGAGGACTCTTTCACATGCTGTAAATGTGCTTTGACACTTCATAGTTAAAATGAAATCAATTTAAGAGCAGATCTACAGCTATTCATTATTTAGGAAAAAATCCATGCATCAACAAATAACATTGATACTTTTTTGCAGTTCTGATCACTTTTTTTCTGAAGAATTCGTGCTTTTCACAAGAATTCACCTACAGATTTTGTTTCCCCTCTTTTTAAATTCCTTTCCCAGGAAAGGAATCTGCTGCCCATCATGCAGCTATTTAGTTGTTTTTGAGGTTTCTGTTCCATTTCTCATTATACACCTATAACTAGTTTTATTCCCAGTTCCAGATTGCCAAATTACTTTGTGAGGTTTGTTGAGCTCCCATTTTCAAAAAGTCTAACATGGTTTTGTTCCTAATTAGACAAATGCGTCATCTCTTCCCAAGGAGAAGACTACCTGACCTAAATCTGTACCCTTTCCGACAGATTTTGCCCTTGGGACTGCTCCCGTCCTTTTAAAGATAGATTTCCTGTGTGTTTAGTAAGTTCTGATCGTCCTGGTGTTCATAGCTGCTCTGTATAGCACACATATGAACACACACCCCGTTAATAGTTACTTGTATTTAATGGAGTTGTATTTTTCTTCTCTCCCCACAGACATGTCATCTTTGCTCCAAGCAGCCACAACAAGTATGCAGGAGAATCCTTCCCAGGAATCTATGATGCCATGTTTGATATCGAAAGCAAAGCTGACCAACACGAAGCCTGGGAAGAAGTGAAGAGGCAGATTTCCATTGCAGCCTTCACTGTGCAGGCAGCAGCAGAAACACTGAAGGAAGTAGCGTAAGATGATGGCTTTGAAAACTTCCCCAGCAGAGCCTGGCCTGCAGAGTAGTCAGGCCCCTGCAGTGCCCAGTCTCCCCCACTGCCTGCCATACCCGAGTCTCCAACCTTCCAAATGCACGTGAGGGTGAGCAGCAGCTCTGAGTGTCAGAGAACTCCTGAGCCTCCCTGGTACTGACTGAACTCTTGCTTTATGAACAGCCCTGGATGGAAGCAAATTTGGGTGTGGGGAGAGTGGGGATGGTGGGAAGCAGGAACAATCAATTCCTGGTTAGAGTTTTCTGAAAGATCTGCCATCTTTGAGGACCCATTATTTTCTATGTACAATTATGAAAACAATTATTTGACAAGCTACCTGCAAATTTTGTCCATAGCAGTGATCAACAGCACACATTTTGAGAGAAAAAATGTAACTCTCAGCCTGTCCTTTTGTCTTGTTCTGCTAACTAATTTTATAAAATAAGACACCAAAGGCATCTCTGGATTTCAGAATCTATTCAGCAGGACTGGTGAATGCTCTTTACACTGATTTCTGTCTTTTCCTGAAAAAAATAAAGTAGTGGCCCTCCTGCTGATTGCCAAAGGAGTACTGGTCATTCTTGATAATCAGGGAAAACAGCTGCTTATATGCTGAAATCTGGAGTGAAATTCCACCCCTCTGAAAGTCCCTATGCATCTCCCTCCTTTATTTGCACTTTGGAAAATAAAGATTTTGAGGTTTAACCAAAAGCTGACCTCCCTGCTCTTTTTGACACTTTCACTAATTCCAAACCCATGGCAGCTTTTGTTCCTATTTTCCCTCAGGAGATCTCTTTCATATCTTTTTTCCATCTGAAGGAGCTGGAGGACATTGTTACTATTGGCATGTGGCTTGAGATAATTCTGTCTTCAAGTAAGACCTGAAGAACTTCTCTCATCAGGAGCTGATTTTATATTCAAAGAGAAACTGAAATGCATGAGGAGGGTAATAAAAAAACTGTTTAATTTGTTAAAAAAAAAAAGTCTTGCTTCATTTGCCCTTTAGATGTAATTCTCATCTACATGCTTTAAGACTAATAAAATTGCTAGAATTTTACTGAATCATATTCCAGTTTGTGGGAACTGATACTAACCAATTTCTTCTCTTATGTAAAATGTACTGCAGTTTTTCTCACAACCATAAATTGCACCAGGTTGTGGGAATAAAATCCTTTTAGTTTTATGGGGAACAGAACAGATGTGGTACTAAAAAGGACAGAATTAGAGAAGCAGGACACAGGAGTTGTTCTCATCTCAGATGCCTTGAATTCAAACAAGGGAACCAGAAATTACTTCCTGTGGGAAGTTGTTTGGTGGGATATATGCCACCAAGACGTGAGGCTTTCATTGGCATCCCTTCCGATAAAGCCTCTCTGAAAGATGAAGAACTGTGTACTTGTGGATGTTCTTATAATTTACTGTTCAACTGCTTTTCACAAATCAAGCCTTAGGCACATGAGGAGGAAATTACACTTCCACAGTCCATGCTTCACCTCTTCTGTGGGGAAACGGAGTGAAAACTGACCTTGCCAGCACACACGTAAGAGGCAGGAGTAGCCAGTGCTGGGGCACAGAACAAGGAGGTGATTCTCCTCCTCTGCTCTGGTGAGGCCCCACCTGGGTGCTGCTTCCAGCGCTGAGGCCCCAGTGTAACAGGGATGTGGGCCTGTTGGAGCAAGTCCAGAGCAGGACACAACGGTGAGCTGAGGCCTGGAGTATCTCTCCCATGAGGAAAGACTCAGAGAGCTGGGATTGTTCAGCCTAAGGAAGGGAAGGCTCTTGAGAGATCTTATTTCCAGCCTTCCAGTAGCTAAAGGGGCTACAAGAGAGCTGGAGAGGGATTGTTTACTGGGGCAGATAGTGATAGGGCAGGGTGGAATGGCTTCAAACTGGAAGGGGGCAGGTTAAAGTAGAAGAAATTCTTTACTGTGAAGGTGGTGAGGCACTGGATCATCCAGAGAAGCTGTGGATGTCCCATCCCTGGAAGTGTTAAAGGCCACATTGTAGGGGGCTTTGAGCAACTTGGTCTAGTGGAAGGTGTCCCAGCCCATGGCAGGGGGCTTGGACCTAGGTCGTCTTTAGGGTCGCTTCCAGCCCAAACTATTTTATGTTCCTATAAATAGTGACTACAATTTTGTTTTCTCTTTACTTCTACCTAACTGGGGACACTCACAGTTACTCAGTTCATCTCCACATCTGTAGCTGAACTTACTGCTTAAGGACATCTTGCAAATGGTGACTGGTACATAACTGCACTGGTTTTTCTTCCCTTTTTCCGAGTTGTGCACCCTTCCTGTTCCATCATTACCTTACATTAACTGCAATGGGCAGCAACTCAATGTGCCCCAAGGGAGGGCTGGGATATCTAGATGGTGGGGAAAAAAGCCATTAGTGCCTCTTCTTTGGGAGCAGCTGCCAGCTTTGGATCTGTCAGTGGTTGCTGCTGTAGGATCATCAGAGGATAAGGCAAACAAGGAGTTTTCACATATAAAGGAAATATCTGACGAAGCTTACTTCCTCCCTCATTTACAGAAATATCTTTAACAGTATAAACCAGTGAACAAGTGTTTCACCAGTAAACACACTCTTTCAGTTGTAGTTAGCCTTTGAAGTTATGTACTATTACCTTGCTGCTGCAAAAGAACATATTATCTCTTCTTATTTCCCTATGCAGTTTGCAGCTGTAAGAATAAATTACAGCTCACAACAGGCTGAATGCACAGCTGGCATTGATCGCTTTGTTCCTCTTGTCAACTTAATTGATAACTCTGTGTGAATGTATGATTCATCGTGACCCGCTGCATCCTGAGAAGTACACCCAATGGCTTAAAGCTATTTCCATTCCTGTCTGAAAAGTTCTGCTGAGGGAGAGTGATAGCCAAACCCTTATAAATTAGGAAACCAAACCACTTATAAATGGCTTATACCAACTGATTTCCACAAAATCCCACATTCTTGGGTATTGAAAGGATCAGTTACTCAGAGCTGCAATAGCCTTTCTTTCCTCCATGAGTAGAATCTTCTGTTCTATAGATAACCAAGCAAGCCACTGCTGCTGTCTCCCAGCCCAAAGACTGCTCTATTAGTGTAGCTCTGCCTGCCCACAATTTCAAAGTGTGGGAAGGGGATTTTTCAGACTCCCCTCACAAATAGATAACACTGGATCACCTACTGTCCTTCCCTAATTCAATTCGCACAGTTCCTTCACTCAGCCTGGCTGAAGCAATCAGTGAATCCTACAGCTGGGAGAAACAGACCCTTCAGCCTAGACTCTGGCTGCAAAATAATTTGGCAAAATTAAACTTGGATGAACCAAATATCACTTGGATATTCGGGTTGTCAGTGGACTCTAGAAAATCAGTTTCAAAGGGACAGTGCCAGGAGGTTTATGTCAGCTTGGAGACAAAGTTTTTAGCAGGACCTGCTGCGACAGTACAAGAGGTAATGGTTTTAAACTGGAGAAGGGTCAGTTTAGATTAGATGCAAGTGAGATTTTTACAATGCAGATGGGGAAACACTAGAATAAGTCGCCCAGAATGATGGTAGATGCTCCATCCTTGGAAACATTCAGGGTGAGCAACCTGATCTAATTGAAGATGTCCCTGCCCGTGGCAATGGGGTTGAACTAGATGATCTTTACAAGTCCCTTCCAACCCAAACTTTTCTTTGATCCTGTGATTCAGATTCTCTTATGGTTGAAATTCCTTTGGTTTGCCTTTGGAAAGGAATCCGTAACACTGGGTGCTGGAATCTTCAGGTGACACTGTCAAACACAGCTGGGGATCTCCTCTCTGCAGCTGGTAGGAAAAGGTTGTACTCAGCATGACCTGTTTTTTTTCTGTCTAACTTCCTCTATTTTCATTCATGGGATTTTAGTGGACAGTTAAGAGTCCTATTGAAAAGCTGAATGATGGTGAGCATCATGAACTTCCCTATGGCAGAGCAGAGAAGACAAGACTAATGAAACAAAATACAGAAATCTTGCTTCTGCTACGCTGTTCTGAGCAGAACCAAAGTGCTCTGTTCTTCACTGAGCAACACCTGTTACACAGAAAGTGTCCTTAGAGAAACCAGTAGAACCTGAATTTAGTGAGCACTCTTTTTTAAGGTAAAAGATTGTTCCCATTACACCACTGAGACTTGTGCCAGTTAGAATCTGTGAAGTCAAGGAAGGTGCTGTCAGTGCCAACACAGTACTTCTCTTGCACCTTTAAACATCTTCAGCTTGGAGAGCCCAAAGAATGGAGGAGGAGGAGGAATAAGAGTGCTTTGTTAGGCACCTCATGCAGGAGGGGCTGGACCTGGTTCAAATAAACTGCAGACATGTTGCAACCTTCTATAAAGAGAAAGAACAGGAGAGGCAATAAGAGAAAAGCATTTCACAGGAGGGTGTTGGATAAGAATAGACTTGCTATGTTTACATGGCACCTTCCCCAGATGTGCTTTGCTAGCTTGCTGACAGTACAGCTGACGTATTCCTGATGCTGCCATCCACATTATTTCCAAACTTGGCTGTATTTTTAGAAGGAAACCCAAGTCACAGTTGCTGGACACAGCGACTGTTGTGACAACACACCCTTATGTAACCCACAAGGAGCAGGACTTCAGGCTCAGGAAATATGGTCAGCTGTGAACACTGAGCACTGAAAAAGACTTAGCTCTCTCTGAGGTCACACACCTTGCAGATATTCCTGGAACCAACACCCACGTACTGAAGCACTGCTTTTGTTTCTTCAGCTCTGTCTCCCAAGCCACGTTTCCATGCTCTTCCCACCGGAATCTGCGTGCCCAGGCACCTCCTGCCTGCACTAAAGCTCCCTCCAGCACAGCAGCGCAGCTCCCGGCAGCACACACCAAATGACCCTTGCAGGCGTGGCACTGACAGTAGTGCCAGTGTCGCCCACTGCCACGGCAGAGGAGTCAAACACAAACATCCTGCCAGTCTTATCACAGGCAGAAAGAAACACACTTCGTAAGACAGGTTCATTGTTAGTATGCTTGAAATCTTGACTGTGTGATCATGGAATTATTAGTCTCTATTATTAAAGAAAGAACAAAGGGTACTACAAACCTTTCAATAAAAAAGCAGTTAAAATATTTATGAGCTGCTTATGTTCCTGGGATCTCCAGTATCCAGAACTACCTGTTCTCCAATCATCCCATGTCTGTGGTCCTCTGTATCAAATCTCATGCCCCAGTTATCAGGGCCCCTGCTCGTATCTTTCTGCAACATGGCACTAGAATCAGAAGTATGTCACTCTACGCAGTAAACCTGCTTGTTACAGAAGTTACATAAAAAATACAGCTACAAGCAACTACAGAATGAGAAACCAGGGAAAGCAAGTAAGGCAACACCCATCTGGCCATGAGAAAACTTTTAACAGCCAAGCAAGCTGGAACAAAGCTCTGCGCAGTTGAAGAGAAGTTTAGACAAAGCCTGGCAGGTTCCTGCAGAGACCCTGCGGAGATGGAATAAAGCTTCTGCCATGCTACCAGCCATTGGAATCCTGTGTTCATTGAACTGTCAGGAGAGATAAGACATTTGGGGACTACCTGGGAGAGGCCCCAAGTGTTTGAAAGAACAACCATTAAGGACAGCTGCTTAACCATAGTAATATACAGTGTCTATTCCTGGTAAACCTGAAAAATGGATGGAACAAAACCAGCTTTTTCTTCTCTATTTTCAAAGCACCCCTGCTCATCTAGTTCAGCCTGACTGGACTTTGGTTTTGCAAATATCATCATTCTTGTCACCTGCACCCTGATAAAAAACAACAAGCCTGAGGACTGGATATTTATATTGGATTTAGAGCGTAACTGCAGGACTTGGCTCTTGCCTCTTAGGGAGCATTACACTCTGTTTTGTACTAAAACACAATTACCAGAATATGGAGAAGCTCTGGCCAAATCTATCAGCTCCCTCCTGGCTACTACTCCTTCTGCAGACAATGTACTTACCACTTCAGGGAAGAACACCTGCAATGTGTGGAGGGAAAAGGAGGACGTGCAACGCCACAGGTTGCAATATACTCCTGAATAGTTATGCTTACTTAAGTACCCTTATGGGACAGTTTAAGGTAAAACATATGTGCATTATATAATACAACTGTTAAATACAAAAACTCATTAAAATTACACATGGTTTAGCTTAAGAATTATGCACTCAGCATTTTGATGTTGCCACTCAACCACAAGGAGGTTTTTGGCCACTTTTCGTTGTACAAGTTCCAACCATACCCAAGTCTTCAGGCAATGTGCACCAATACAACTGCTCAATAATAAATACAAAAAAATTAACTGGCTGTGTGGTGAAGTAAAATGTTGTTCAGGAGAAGTAACAGCAAAAGAAGAAATGCTGAACAATGCCATTGTGGTCACACAGCAAGGAGGTGAACCCTTACAAAGATACCTGAGAAAACTATGAAACACTGTGAAGTTCCACAGTTGGAATTGTTGCTTTGTATTAACCTTAGCATGTTTTATATGATTTAATTTTTCTATGAACATGTGAAAATCTTTATCTTAAAAGCTTATTTTCAACTACATTTCAATATTCTCCATTCCTTTTAACAGCTTTCTCTTCTTTACAGCTGTTAACTGCTCTTGGAAAGCACAAGCATCCCAGTTAAGCTAATAATCCAGTGAAGTAAAACTCTTGTAACAGAAGTTCTAACAAGCTTCTGATTCACAAAGCTACAATTAAAGAACCTATGTTACCTCTTTATTGTAGGCTTTGTTCATGAATAGACATTCCGAACATTAACTGGTTTCACATTTAAAATTTCCGTCGTTTATGTGTACAACAATGTAACTTGATTACAAGGCATTTCCTCAAAAAAACCCTAAAATTAAGTCCCTCAGGATGTAGAAGTGCACTGTATCAACTCTGCCCCCTTGTATACAAGCCTGATTTCCAATTAAGAAAGAACAAATTAGGTTAAGCACATTAAGCTAGAACCACATTAGGTTAGTTTTCTCCCAAGCATGGAATTCAGCAATAACATTTCATAGATGGTTGCAAGGTAACAGCTCTGCCTCCAGCTAGCTTTGAATGAATTTTGTTGCAACACAGCTTTCACTAAAATTAACAAGGAACTAATTTTTCAAATACTTGTTTCCAGTAGGTAACCGAAATATTTTATTCAAAAGGATGCTTCCTTTTTTACCTGACTAATAATGACCTACCTTCATTTGACACATTGAAACTGTGGATTATTTTGTAGTATCTGTGACAGTACCTTGGTTGTCTCTGGTTAGAACACCACCCAAACTTTGAGAAAACACACAGTATTTATTCCCACAGAAGGTTTCAGGCCTCAAGTTAACCCCTTCTCTAGACTGTGTGAATGCCACAGGTTTTGACAAATATCTGCTTTTTCCAAGAAACCACAAAAAAAGCACCAAAGCAACAGTATCTTCAGTAACTTTAGAAACAGCCACTGTATTTGGCATTATTCCACTTTCATTTAGTTTGTGACAGCTCTGACTTCTTGGACTAAACTCTTTCTGTGAACAAGACAGGCCCCCACTTGAGTAACCACACTCACTCAAATTTCTGCAAAACTCACATATCCTGACTGGACTGTGGCATTAGAAAGCACCAGGCAAAAAAAGAAACTACAGGTGGGGGAAAAACCTTGGCCCTGCAGTTTCCCTCTGTATGGACTCATACGTGGAAAATGTCCCCTTCAATTTTATTTCAACAAACATGTTAAAAATTCAAAGGAAAGTTCTCTCCCATAAAAAAGAAGCCAAAAACCAACCCCAAATGCAACCAGCATGTAATAAGAATTTTATTGAATACATTTAGAAAAAAACTAGAGCATGAAGACATGAGATTAATTTCTGTGTGTAAGTTTTATGAATGTGCAGAATCAAATAGCCATGCGAAAAGTCATCTCCTCTTCAACTGTAATTCAAGACTCTTATAATGGCAAAATTATTACCTTAAAACAGTGTTCCAGACACATAACTCATTACTTTAAAAAGGATCTCCTTCCTGAACAGAGATTTAAAAAATTTAGTAGCAAATTGCAAAGACCAGTGATTAACAGGTATTTAATCAATACTCATGCCATGTTCACAGAATGCAAGCTAAATATGCATTATTATGTAGAATAGGTAATTTTTTTTTTCCAAGGCAAAATTCCTAGAAAACTAATTCCTAAACTGCTGAAATGGTGACTTGATAATGTACGTGATCCGGAGTACCATCCAATGGAAGAATTTTTTATCAAGTTGTATCAGTGCCATGTATGACCTAAGAGTCAGCGCAGCTAAACAGCCCAGTGCTTAGCAGTGTGTTAACATTAAACATAAATTCCAATGCCTCCAAATGTTCTTACAGGTACAAGATCCCAGACCCATATAATTGCTAACATTGGAAAAGCCTCTAACATCACCGACCATCAAGGTACCACCACCACCATATTCACCACTAAACCACATCCTTAAGTGCCATATCCATGTTTTTTGAACACCTCCAGGGATGGTGACTGCACTGCTGCCCTGGACAGCCTGTTCTAACGCTTGAGAATCCTTTCCATGAAAACCATTCTTCCTAGTATCTAATCCAAACCTCCCCTAGCACAACTTAAGGCCATTTCTTCTTATCCTACCACTTGTTACCTGGGATGTAATGTTAGCTATGAATTGTGTTAGGTAGGAAAATGGCCTTATGCATGAGGGAGAAGATTAAGATTTCTGTCATGAACTTACATACCCATGCAATTTTTTGTAATAAAAAGGGATTGTGAAGGTAAAATTTTATATGCACCTGGACAGTCAGTTCTGACACACATAACATGCTGTCTACATGTGTAATACAAACCCATAGTGAAAAACTCTAAACACTTGTTAATTATAAAAATATAGCTAGACTGGATCAACTTAACCAAACTTAAATACAGCACAATTTTTGAAAACAAAAGGTAAATTTAACACCAAGTATTCCTGTTTATAATGATTTGCAATTTAGCATCACTATTATTAGACAGGTGAAAGCCCGTGATCAAAAATCACTTTGCTTACCTGACAGATCTTGTTTTTGGGACAGTATCACGACTGGTTCAGTACACTACAGTTGGTCTCACCTTCTGTCCACCAACATTTACTACTAAAAGTTACAGCAAAGCCAGTATTCCATCTGTCTGCTATCACTATTCAGGTCAAGATGTCATTGCATGAAATACCAGGATCAACCCTTGGTGTGTGTGAGCAACTATTCAAAACAACCAAATTTAGGAAGTGATACAGCTCTTGCAGCTTCAGGATAGATGCAGACGTATGGTTATAAAAAGCTGCTAAGAATTGCTGCAGTTAAACAGACAGCTTATGGCAGTCTAGGCCAGCTGAAGGTTTATCTATTTGTTTTGAAAGACATCACAGGCCACAGAAAGCTAGGCTATTATTGTAAACCCTATACCTTCTTGCCTGATCAAACCTGGTGGGGTTTTCATGGGAGTTTTCTGTTTGCTTGCTTTTTTAAACAGGTAAATTTTAAAAGTGCTTTTGTTGTCACTGATGGGGAAAGTCTTTATAGAACGAAAGTATTTCTATCTCTTTGTGCTGAAAGTATAAACAGGAGAAGAGCAGGAGGAATACATAAAAAGCAAAAGCAAAATTGGGGACTGTGTTTACAGGAACTTTCTCCTTATGGCCAAGGTGACTCAGCTACCAGCAGAATGCAGTTTGAAAGTGTGCAACAAATACTTACAGGATCCCAAAGCCTGCAGCATTCACAGCAGATGGTCCATTCATGCACACTTCTCCTCACTTAGCGTTTAGTTTACTAAGGTAGAGTATGACTTATTTAAAAACAGAAATTGTGTTTTCCCAAGGAATTCCATTTCCCTTGGAGCCCTTTAAAATTGATTTTACATTACATAAAGCTACTGCATGTGAGGATGCAAATAAAGCGAAAATATGTTTTCCACATTTTTTTAACATATTTAGGGTATTTATATATCCATATGGATAGACACATTTGAACTTGCTTGTTAAATAAGAACTTTATCCTGGCATTTAAACACTCCTAATTTTGCTGTCCAAGTTCAGAGTTCTGCACACACAATCACAGATGGCATGCTAGTAGCTACAGCTATCTAGAATTTTTCATCCACTGAAGTGATGTTCTCAGCATCATACAAGTAAGTGTTCCACTTGTTGGTTCAGAACACAGAACATCTGTTGAATTTTCAGAGGACCACTTGACAGGCACAGATTTTTGTAAGCTTGTACCCTATCACTTCACAGTACCTGACATTTTCAAATTAAAAAAAAGAAGGCGGCATTATTAGAGGTTAATAGAATCTGTTCAGCAGAACTCAGAGCTGGAATTTTTAACAAAGGCCTAAGGGAGTGTGCAACCATGCTCCTACTAAGTGAATGAGGAAAAAGGATCTTGGAATGAAGGTAGAGAAGCACCAAACAGATTTATCAGATATCTATCTATCTATCTCACTGGTGTTACTTTCTTGGTGTTGAGGTTTCTTTGGTAATGTATTTCCTACTTTAAGCATGAAGTAGGACTTCAAGTACTGTTAAGAGACAGAAATCTGAGCTCAAGTCAATTTATACCTCTTGGAAAACACTAAGGTTCTTAGAAATCTGTATTTCACTTCAGAATGCCTTTACTACATCCTGTGTTTCTCCTGGCATTATTCCAGGTCTGCCAAGGCTGGTAGATGAGCATCCATGCATTTTAACAGTCCGTAAGACTGGTTGTTTACATATATAAGATTAAGCACAATAAATAATGGTGGGCATTTTGTATGACTTTTATAGGAAACCATTTTTATTTCAGCTGCAAGCCAAAATTAAGAAACTATTCCAAGCAGAGAGAAAGCAACATTACTGCATGTGTTGCTGCTAGGATAAAAAAAATTGAATCTTTACAACTGTCCTGTTTTCAGCCATATACCCTTACTGATGAAGAACTGAAACCAAAAATAAGGTCTCGATGACTAACTACAGTCTGCTAAAAAGAAATAGTATTTTTTGATTCAAAGGTCAATTAGAATTTGAGACAGACATTTTAAATGATATTTTTTCTCCTAAGATTTGTCCTGTATATAAATACAGTTCTTAGATTACCATCCTCAAGAGTCAAAAGACATGTTTATCTAGATGACAATGATTTTCCCAGGACATTACAGTGTGTCTTGACTTCTCCTACTACACATATTCACCTGCTTTCTAAGAAGTCTTGAGATTTTGTATGTTGTAGAATAGGACAGAATATACATTTAAAAGACTGTCAAATATATACAGCACTTTGGTAATTTTACAATAGTCTGCTGTTTGCATGCTCTTCACAGCTGAAATGCTAAGTTATCCAGTCATTTCACTGTCCATTCATTTTTATATTTAACCATTCAAATAGCAAATGCAAAGCAGTAAAAGAAAATTTTAAAATCCCTTCTTGCCAACTTTTTAAAAATTTTAGCCTGATCTGCTTTTATACATGAAAGACAGCAGGAGTCAGCAAGTACTAAAATCCTTAGAATAATACCATTTATTTCATCCCTCCACAGCCAACAGGTATTGAAACAAACCTTTGTTTCAGAACACGAAAGTCTACAAGTGTACAATTTCATAATTCTGTTTATGTAATCTTTTACTCTAGGTGTGGAATTGCATGCTAATCAACTCTAACTCAGATTTTCGTATCTGCATTACTGTATGCTTCATAACCAACAGTGTTGAATTTAGCAAGGGCTACCAAATGCACCCAGTCTAAACCAAACAGTTAAAAAACTAAGACACACACTGTGAACAGAGAGCACATCTACTGGGATAGTCAGTGCGTGGTAAGGTTCCAAGCAAAGGGCAATAGCTCTTTTACTCTGAATTCCCATGGAGACACTGCATCTAACATAAATACACTCATGGGAGAGCAAGAGCAGAAATAGCTATTGCCCTTCAAGTTTACACCCCCATTTACTGTGCGTCAAATTTCTTTCTAGAAGGGAGCATATGATCTAGCATTAAAAAAAAAAAATCTATATAAAAGTTAAATATTTGATTACAGTAGCAAGTCACCACTTCATAACGGGAAATAACTTGTCTCTTGCAATCGTTATTGGTCTGAACTCTCTTGTTTGGGCTGTGTGTTGGACACCGGTAACTCCAGACTCGCCCATAAGAGGGGCTCTGCTTTCCTCATGCTGAGCTCGATCTTTGTAGCTGTCATGTTCACGTAACTCCTCTTTACATCGATCACCTGCAACAGAAATGCATCTCACACGTCACGTTAAGAAACACACTGCTAGCTTTCTGGGACTTAGGGAGTACCTCATCACTAAATTTCAGCAGATGTTTAAAAATGGAGATCCTCCTGGTATCTTGGAAATCCAGCTCTTTCCCACTCCCAAGCTATGGAATGTTTATGTCATAACCACATGGCTATGTGTATCTAACTTACACACTGGTTAACACATCCATAAGCACGCAGCTCCACAGTGCCAAGGGGTTTCTGCAACACCACTGCCATGGTGCTGGGATCAGAATGGACCTCAGAAGGTCCCCTTCTGTGCAAAGCAGTGTCAGCTGTGATGTAACACTGCATCTCTAGGGGCATCATAATCAGACTTAAAGGTAATTACTCAATGTCATGCAACTGAAATGCCATCAATAAACAGAGTAATGAGGAAATCCAAACTGTTTTGAAAGAGAGGAAGCTGAAGGCTTGTGCTTTTTTTTTTCTGGGTTTCTTTTTTACAGAAAAAACATTTTTATACTTACTCCCCATAACTTCACACTGCGATGAAACTCCTTTTCTCCTTCAAATACAATATGGATATTTACCTTGACAGGAAAAACAATGGAAAATTAGAAAATTTTATCAGGTTAATAACACATTTAACACCTCAAGCATGTTTAAGCAAAATGTATTATGTTAGGACTTGGATCCTACAATGACCAAAGTGATGGAATTGTCCCTCAGAAACAGAAGTATCTCTTTTAATAGATTCTGATACAGTTACACGGCCAATAGTGGCCACTGGTAGCCATATCATTTTAGATTAAGAAATTAGAAAAGCATTTTAACACTCATTGAATATCAGTAGCTGTGAAACAGCATACAATGAAAAATGATATTAAATTTCATTAAATCAAAAAATTAAATTATGAATCTATAATTATTTACACATACAGTGATGCAAATCCATCACGCTTGGGTTTTAATTACAGAAGTCAAATTAAAGGGGATTTTTTTTGTACACTATATCGCAGCTTTTAAAAAAACCACACGTCAAAGTGCAGATGTCCAAATAGAAGGGGAGGGGAAAAAAGCTATACATGCTTGAACAAATACAAATGACAAGAAAAAGCAGTTACTCAAAAAAGATTCTTATGCCATCTCTGCCTCGTGAATAAAGTCTAATCAGATTTTCCTAACTTCCAAGTTGCTGATCTTAAGGCAGATCCTCACCATTGTGCTATTAGCTTCTACGTAGCTCAGATCAGGGACAGAGTTTTTAGCATATACAGAAATAGTCACTTCTCCTCCAGTTTGGTGCCAATCATGCCTGCATGGAACTACTTTCTTACCCTATGTAAGAAAAAAGGTACACAAAAAAAGACTTAGAATTACATTCAGGAAGATTTTTTACAAGATTAATCAGGATAAAAGGACTTTTTTTAATAGCCCATAAGCATAGCTAATAAAGGACTGTATTTCATATCAACAGGACTCCACTTGCATCTCTTCTAACAAAGTACTTCAGGTACTGGTCCCCAACAAACATTAGAAGTGAGAAAACCAGTGCTTAAGAGACTACAGTAATGGAACGCTGTAACAGAAAAAAAACCCCAAAAAATGGCCTCCCACCCCAAACAAACAAACAAACAACAACAATAAAAATGTTACTCGGTGGATCAATTTCCTTTCCAAGACCACAGTTAGCCACCACCCTATACACAGGAACTGAACAAAAAAAAAAGCGTCCCAAATAACTCCAAAAATGTGTCATATTACTGCAAAGAAAAAAATCTGAGTATTACCCTCTGTTCTCCAATGTAGAAAAAATAAATGGTGAAAAACCCCTCAAAATAAAAGCAAAAAGCTAAAGTAAAAACACCCCCTTGTTAGAAGTCCATTATCTCAATATACATACAGTTAATGTACACATAGTTTCTTAACATGTGGGTAAATTCTTTACTCTCTTTTTCTATACTCCTACTTTAGGCTCACAACTAGCTTTTTTTTTAAATCCCTACTTTCTTGACTTGCAAATAATTCTCTAACAAAAATATAAATCTTCAAAGCAAGCAGCAATTCTAAGCCTTAAAGGAAGTAAAGGATTTGTGAAGTAATTGCTCTAGAATGAGGTAACAAAACTACACTTTTTGTATCTTTATTTTCTTCAGTGAAATATTTCTGATGTTTGTAGTGTCAAACCCATTTTGCCTCAGCAACAGACAATATATTCATAACAAAGATTTTGTGTTCACTTGTATCCAACATGTGACTAAATAATGTTTCTTGAAAGAAGTGTTTTGTTCCATTATTGTGTTCTATAATATTCTCTCAGAACCTTTTTAACCCTTGAATGAATTAACCTTGCAATTCCTCTGTTTGTTCCCAACACTGCAATGAAATACCTACCAACTAAACAGATGCTCTCTCTGTATTTGTTATACTGGCAGCCAAAGCAAAACACTCAATTAGATCCAGACCAAAAAAAAATTCAGATATGCAAACAGAATCCAGATCAGACAGTAAGACATGCTTCCACCTGAGCCCCTCCACTAGCAGAACCTCATTGACCTTCTCTGTTCTGCCACGCCTACCTAAATAACAACTCAAGCCCTGAATGAAATTGAAGTACAGTTATTTTACTACAGAACATGTACAGCTGCTCTCCTCATGGTTTTTCAGAGAGGAAAGACATCTAACAATCTTAAGAGTATTACCCAAAAAATATATTCTAGATTGAATACCATAGACTTTCTTAACCAATGAAGTGGAAAACTTCTGTTTTTACTGAAGTTGCCAAAACCTTTTACCATACAGATATGACACCTATCACTAAAAAGGAGGGTCGTAGCTATTACAAGTATACCTGTACCACAGATTACATCACACTCCATTTCTCAGTTTTCCTGCTGTGCATAGTATCCTCCATATTATTTCAGAGGTAGTGATCTGTAACAGCTCAACTAAGTAATAACTCAGTCAAGCTACAAACTACATTTCAGTATTCAAAATTCAGAATGGCCACTTACAGAATGCAATCTTAATGCTACTTACTGCATCCTTTTTAGTCCATACGTGTGTTCCTCTTGTGCAGCCTTCTTGAGCTAAAAATGTATTGAAGTCAGAAGTTTTCCTTTTACAACAGCTCCAATACTTCATCCTTGAAAGTTTGCAGAGTAATTAACAAACAATATTTAGGACACTATTTACTGTGAATCCTTAAGATCTTTCCTTTATGCAACATTACTGTTAGTTTAGTATACCCTCTTTGAGCACTGTCATTTTGACTGAAGAGGGAATACAGAATAAATCAAAGCAACATCCACAAAGAAAGCATGAACACATAACAGACTAGATAAAAAAACTGAAGTTAACTGAATACTAACCCTTGACAGAATATAGGTACGAAAACTGAAGTTAACTGAATACTAACCCTTGACAGAATATAGGTACGAAAACTGAAGTTAACTGAATACTAACCCTTCATGGAATATAGGTACACCAGAATGGTATATACATACTTCTTCTGCGCTGTGTGGTCCTTCGTATGTCTAGCAGAACAAAGCATTTGAAGTGTATTACTGTTACAGGATTTGGACCAAGGAAACAAACAAAACAAAACACAACACATAACAGAAACACTGACTGAAGTACTACAAAGCTTTTGGGTATATAACCTAGATTTAGGGGCTTGTCCTAGCTTTTCAAAGTAAAGCACTCAGCCTTCATTCGCAGAAGGTTCCCCGGCACTGCTAAGGAGCTGTACTTTGTCAGTTCAATGGCACACATCAATGGCGACACCATCTACGCTCATAAAGGTCAATTTAGATCCTCAGAGATATCTATCTTTAAAATACTCTGAATACTCTGAGAAAACAAGAACTTAACTGGAAAATAAATTAAATCTATCATTCATAAAACATGTGGATTCTCAAAAGGAAGTAAAAGATATGTAACTTAGCCACTGAGTATCAGATTAGTTCTTGCAAACAGAAAGACTGCCGTAAGTTCTCCTCCCACCAGAGCTTCAGTAGATAATGCAAAATCTGTCAGGTGGAATATCTATTTAAATCCTACTGTCGTGTTTTGCACAACACAAGGGTGTTCATGTAAATTTTCTTTTAAACGACCATGTCATATAATGAGTAATTTTGGTGCTAGAATTGTAAAAACTTGACCTTTTAATTCTTCTCGCAGGAAGGATTAACTGCGGGATCTGTAGATGCTTCTGATCTATACACAGATTATAAAGAGCAACTCAAGTGTAATCAGTGAGCCAGCTCTCACCAGTATTATGTTTAGCATTTTAAGTCGAAACACATCAGTACCATGGAGTTGACAAGCTTACTAATTAGAAGTTCATGACTGGCTTAAAAAAAAAGTAATCTTAGACTTACTGCAAACAACTCATATTTGTCCATACTGAAGTGTGTTATCAAATGTGCATCTGTTAAACCCAACGGACTTTGTGACTCTTCCAAATCAACTCGAAGCACACAAAAAACCAAACTGCTCACTTAATAGCTGAGCAGCTGGGTTTAAAAGAACAACTGAACCACTTACTTTTGAACAGCCTGCATTTTTACATGCTGTCCCAATCTTGATTTCATCACTGTCTTCCTCTGTAAATAGAATATTACAGCAAATAGCAACTGAACTGTATAATCTACTAAACACTTTGCTTTTATTAAGAATTAAAAAGAGACAAGGAGTAGATTAAAAAAAACTCCCTCTCTGTTTTATGCCCAGCACTGGTATCTGCCAGAGCTAGAAAATAACAGAAACATTCCAATAGCTGTATTACCTACGCATCAAATCATAGGTTCTGTATCTTTCCACACTTAAAATGTGTGGGGAAAAAAATTTATGAAAAAGATCATTACAATCACTGGGGAACAGAACAATCATTTACCTTGTTCAATTTTGTAAAACGAAGTACATAGAAGGCTTCAACTGCTGTTTATAGATACATACAAGGAAATAATTTGGATACCATGGAGAAAGAAGAGCTAAATTAGTTTGGCACAAGAACAAAAGAGCATAAAATAGCCACAAGCGTAGGTTGAAATTAGAAAGTTTCTTAAGGAGCAGTGTAGTTCTGGAACCAAATTCCAAATAAAGTGTGGGAATTAAAAAAGAAAAACAGAGGAGGGAGAACCAACTAGTCTTCAGAGGAATCTCACCAATTTATGCAATGCTTTATATGACACTGTGTTTGCAGTAATAGGCATAAAGTTAGTTTCTTGGTAACCCTGTCAGTCATATATTCAGAAATGGATGTTCCCAGTATGTCCATTCTAACCAGGAAATCTTAGAAAACACAGTTCAAAAAACGTTAAGAACAATGTATTCCTCCTGATATCCAAGCCTCCATGTTATTCAAATTTAAACTTTGATCTCATTCCTTAGTGGCAATTATTTCCCAGATTACTAAGAAAAATAACATAATTACATGAAACAATCACTTCACGAATGACAAGAATCAGCATTTCATGTATTTGTGTGACGATTAGTATCATATAGCTACTTTACCTCCCTCTCTCCTTACCTTTCTTGCCTTCATTTTCTGATGACAGTTTCAGTTTATCAAGAGCTTGCTTCAAGGAAGCTGACACTTTCAGCTGCAAATTTGTCATTGGCTCATCTGGGCTAAAAAAAGTCCATGTGTTCATGTAAACTTAATGAAAAAGAAGTTACAGAAAACAAAGTAGTAACTTTTAATCTTGCTACAAGGCTCTTCCTTTCAATCCTCCCTTAAAACAACAAAAAAAATACATCTGGAAATGCCAATTCTTACTGTTGATGAAAAAACAGACTAGAAATTTAGAAGACCATCTTGGTTTTCAACAGGAAATCCTAAATACACTACAAAAATAAAAATAAATCAGAGATATTAAGGAATCTAAATACAAACACCCTAAAATTATTTGCATTACTGTTTAAAACATTAAACACAGCTATTAGTGGCATTCTAAGCTAGGAGGTTATAGACTTCAACTTTTGCTTTTTGTGGAGCTAAGCTGTGAGATCCAGTACTTCCTTGCCATAACCAGAATTCTTTCATCTCATTTTGAAGCTTAAGATAACATCATCACTGCTACCAAACAAAAGCTCTTAAGGTTAATTCGGGAATTTCTACACTATATGAAATGTGCAACACCGAGTAACCAAGTAAGCTTTAACTCGGCCACCTGACCACAAATTTGGCAAAATTTAAGTTTCATATACCATACCTTGGCCTTTTAATTGTTTCCAGTGGTTTTGGTGCCTGAATTATGTGTTCTTGAAATTTGGGTTTCAGGTCAGCTAGCTCCTTTCGTTCAGAGGTAGTTTTGACTTCTGGTTTAACAGGCTCAGGAGGTTTCTCGCTGTTATGGAGACCCTTTGTACAGCCCTGTCGTGGAAAGCATATGTTTATATTCAGTGAAGTGTAGCTTGTGTGCAATAAAATTAACCAAAACTGCAACAATTTTTCTTGACTTATTTCTTCACCTCCATATTCTTCTTTAGCCTGCTCTAAACACTGAGTGCACAGGATATCCTATAGTTAAAGTGGAAAATATGCTCATTTGGATGTGAGTTAAAAGAAAAATGCCTATTTTCCGTAGTCAAGCAAAGCAGCAAGAAATACTGACCTTCCTTCATTATTAGCAAGTAGTTCTATCAAAACCTATTTAAATAATTATAATCATTAAAGCTTGAAAATGAGAGTTGACTACAGCATTATATGAAGAAAAATAGAGCATGTAAGAATTAAGACAGTTTTAACAAAAGTAGGCGAATTAAAAACATGTAAGCACATGTACCCTTTAGTATCAGTCACTGTCACTTGACAAGTATAAAAATTGTAAATAATCACGAGTACGTACCACAATGCTTAAGAAGTCAGAAAAGTCTGTTGTTCTCCTCTTACAACATGACCAACCCTGTAAACATTTTGAAATAAAAACAACACAAGCATGAGTACCATATGTGACAATAGCTTTATAAAAAGCAAAATATAATTATATTTCTTTACAAGATATGGCACATCAAGATTAGCAATTGTTTTCTTCCCTTCTGTGGACAATATTATCATCATCTGCAATTTTAAGAGCCAGAGAAGTAAATTAGTTTGCTCATGCTGCCTTAATCAGAAAGCACAGTAAACGTGAGGCAGTATTTCCCTAACAAGCTAGGTGCCTACTCTGTACAACAGAAAGCAGAAATGCTACTTCACCTCATGAAGTAACACATAAGCAATACCAACACTACACCTGAGACCAGGCTCCCCTGTGGCACAGCATACAGGACCTCTTCCAGAAATGATAGGGATTTTTTTCTCTTCTTGAAAATCTTTCAATTGCTTATTTCCCACCAACAAAGCTGGATATGTGCATTGCACAGCTATCCAACTACATCAATCAACAGCACTTATTATATAAAACAGAAATGCAATTTGAGAACCAATTGTCTTGCCACTGAACTCTGTATCTTAGAACTCAAAGAACCTTACTAAAGGCCAACAGTTTGACTAATGCACGACCACTTTGAAAGCTTAAGTGGTGCAACACAAAGGG
Source organism: Atrichornis clamosus (assembly GCA_013400975.1). Classification (NCBI taxonomy): domain Eukaryota; kingdom Metazoa; phylum Chordata; class Aves; order Passeriformes; family Menuridae; genus Atrichornis; species Atrichornis clamosus. Next base: position 28,150 of record WBMZ01000732.1, on the reverse strand, counting down.
TTTTACGTAGGTGGTTCTAAAATATCCTCAAAATATTAATCATTTCCACAGTTGAGGAGACAAAAGGTTCACCATGCCCACCCAGATTATCTAGAATTCACAGCAAAAAGAAAACTGCTCATATACAATTATGATAAATTTTTACTTAGGCCAAGACACAGGAGAAGGGGAAGAGTGGTACTTGTTTATAAACAGTGCATATGTAAGAGAAAGAGGGAGTCAACGTAAGTTTTTGAGATAACTGTGTCATTTCTGTCTTCATACTTATGTAGAATATTTTTGTACTGTGCTATGAGTACAACTATAACTTTGTAAAAAAAAAAGAAATTGCCATAGTCTAAGCATTTGTATAGTATTTGATCTAAGAGCATTTGTCCCAATTTGCCAGTGGCACACAATGGTCAATTCCAGAGCCATCTACTGTAACATAAGGAACAGCTCACAGCATATATGCTGCCCAGCACATACACAGAAGCTTTCCCAAGGCCAAAACATATTGCACTGTTGGGATGAGAGGCACTGTCAACAGAAGCAGTTTCTAAAGACCAGGAAAAAAACCACTTGCCCCAAAGCCCAGCCAAAGAGCAGTTCAGTGTTCTAAGAAAGGTCACTTAGGCTACATCTATATTAATACAGCAGAAAGTGTAGGCTCAAGTTTTGGACACCAGATTTCTGACTATACACAATTACATTGTTAGAATGATTTCCAGTACTGTTTTGGCAGTTGTGTCTCAAATAATTGCCTGTAGGCACTTTGTATGCATCCAGTAGATCCTGAAGTAGGAGAACAGTTTAGCAAAAGAACAAATATGGGCTGTGCACTTGGCCTAAGCACTGGAGAGCAGCCACAGGTATATTTAATTCATCACTGCAGATGCAGCCCAAGAATTCTGGACAGCTGCATCAGCAGCATGGGTGACCAGCCCCAACTTAACCAACATCCTCATCTGGCTCACTAAATGAACACAACTGTGTTCTACAGCAGACAAGTGTCACATACACACAGGTGCTCTGGCCACATTAGACCACAAGCAGCTGCTCTGAATTCCAAGCAGGTTGATAAACCGAAAGAGTAAGACACCTCTCTGTGGTCCACAAACCTACTCAGAGGATGTAATTAAACTGCTGAGAGACCTAAAGTCAATCAACAGGAAACAAATCATACAGACTTGCATGGCATTTAGACCATATGAGCAGAGTTTTTAATTTCTTCTTCAAGAATGAGTAAGTGTGCTTTTCTCATTTCATGGGGTTGCTCAAACATCATAGGCTGAACATCAGTTTCTCAACATTGAAAAGATGTGGAGTTAAATAGAAAAAGCAACACATTGTTTTGCACATATGAGAAAATAAAAAGATAATACTTAAAAGGACAGTTGCATACTTTGAGAGCATCATGAAAGACGGGCACACCTGGATGGTATGTACATGAACCTAGAAGAAGAAAATTATTATTATTAATAATGAGGCATACCAAGAACCTTTATTCATCTGATCACAAACCCAACAAAAATTTCACACCTGCAATTCACGGACACCATGAGTCGCCTCACTTCCCCAAGTGCACATCATTACCAGGAAAAATACAGATTCCACAGAACAAGCTTTCTGAGTGCATGTATCAAACCTAAATATCACAACCTTTTCTTTCTCCTTCTGTATTATACAACACAAACTCGAAAGCAGGTATCTGTGACAAACTTCTACTTCCACATGGAGCAAGTAAACTTTCTACGGACCATCCCAGGCCTTCATCAATAATCAGTCCTTAGTGGTAATTTTGTAGAAATAAAAAGGGGACCCTACAGCTACTTGACAGACAGAAAATACTCGTTTACAGCTTCAAATACATCTATTTGCACCTGCTCAGAGCTTTCTATCTAGAAGCATTAGGGTAAAAAATTCTCTTAATGCAAATAATGAGATTTTATCCATAATTAGGTAGGGTTTCTTCCACATTTGTAGTATCCTAGGCCACCTAAGGACTTGAATCTAAAGGCTAGTCTTTCACTTACGTAATTTAGACGTGTCAATATGACTTATTACAAATAGATTCTGTACAAACACTCCACTGAAACATAACCTTAATTAATGAAAGTATGTGTATTCATAAATGTTTATCAACATTACACAGCTGTTCCCTTTTAAATTATGTATTCCTTTCAAGTATAATAAAATTGCTCTGATTACTCAACTTCCAACTGACATTTACTGCATGGATAACTCTAACTGCATGTGACTCTAAACACGATCTTCTAGCCTTTAAAGCAAAATTAGAAACACTAAAAATTAAAAGCGACACAAAGAGCAACAATGCACATAATAAGAAGCAAAAGAAAAAAGTGATAAATAGCTTTATTAGTAATCTGCCTACATATAGTAAATAGGCAAAAATCCAAACCAAACTTGGTTGTTTTCATCTTTTTTATAAATATGTAGATTCTAAAGAAACCTTGCTTAGTGCAATTTTCTTTGATTTTATATTCAGTGCCTAAATCTAAGGCACTAAAACGGCCTGAGAGACATCAATTCCGATCTTAAGTCAAAAGGCACATATTTTGGGACATCAGTCCTTCAGCAAGACTTACAAGAATATCCATAAACTTCTAACAATTCCTTCAGCTACAGGATGAAAAGGTAATGCTGGTAAATCTCACAGGAAAATTAAAAAAAAAAAAAGGTCATTTTGCATAAAGAACCCAGGACTTCATTGTTAAACAAAAATAAAAGTAGAGGCTATTCTTTTCTGAAAGTATGACAGTATGTCACTAGAAGTATCATAAGAATAAAAATAAACTTTGTAGCAAAGATTATTTCTGAATCAGAAGACTTAAATGAATATTTCTAATGCTTCACAATGCATGTGGGTTTCAATGAGAGAGATGCTGGTAATCACTGGAACCATTTTAGGGACCAGAACCACCTCATAATCCCTTAACTCAGGGGTGGCTCTCCTCCAGCTCACAGGCCAGCTGCAGACAAGGGTCTGTTCATCCACGTGGCCAAGGCCAATCCTTTTTCCTTGCTCCCTGGAGCCTGCTCTGCAGAAGGTGCACCATGGAGCGAATGACAGCTCACTTGGCTGCTGTCTCCTGAGGCCCCGCAGACTCCACAAGAGGAGATGCTGAGACAAGGAGCTCTGCAATGCCTCACGCAGAGGCAGCGGGATTTGTCCACTGAGCAGTCTGACCATTCTCCTTGCTAGAGGACAGTAAAACCAGCTCGTCTGCACTCATACTGAGCCCAGCAATTCTTCAGGTTTTTGTAGTTTCTTGTTTGGAGCTTTTTTAATGTCAGTTTCATAGCCAAGCTAATTCTACTGCGCACACTGCTTTCGCCTTCCTGCTACATTCTTAAAGCACTTAATTAGTCCCTTTATTATATGTCAAAGTAGAAATTTGTAGGGGTCACCCAAATGTAAAACCTGGTTCCCTTGAAGTGATCTGGAAATAACTACATTTACGGTTAAAACTGCTTAGTCTAGGACAATGATTCCAGTAGGTGTTCCAGTCCCTTACTGAAACAAATTTCACCTCAAGAATTTGTTTTCCCCAACCCAAGCATCACACAGTTAGTATATGTCTGTGCCAACCTGACCAAGTTTACAACTTAATCACAAACACAGGCACACACCTTAAAGAACTGTTACTTTTATAATGAATACAAGTCATGAACTCTCAATAAGATTTTATTTTTATTATAAATACCCCTGTCTGTTTGACATTTTGGGGCAAAGGTGTGTCGGGGATGGTGGTGGAAGAGATCACTAAATGGAAGCATTCCATAACTGTGCCTGCTATTCCAGTTACTAACATTAGCAAGTCCTACTGAATATGTTGCTCCTCTCTTTGAAAATACTTAGCTCAGAAAAATAAACACATTTTATCGCCATGGTTCTAAATCAGAGAAAATGCACGTATTAGAAGGTGAACATATTACCCTACTTCCAATCCTGGGTGTCACTAAAAACAAAATGTATGCAAAGAGGACATTCTAGAAATTCAGCCAACAGAGTTACTTTAAAAACTGGGTGAGGGCCAGCCTTCTGAAAACTGTGATCACCTCTCTGCAGCCTCTGCGGAATTACGAAACCTCAAACGACAGAGCTTTAAAGAGGTTTCACCAGGTACTGGATCCCCAGCACACACGAGAGAAGCACTGCAAGCGCTCAAGGCGCTTGGCAAAGCAGACACGTATGTGCCATTAAGATACATTTAATTACCGGCTGCAAGTCCACACACTAGAACTAAAACACAAACAAACAAAACGTCCCCCAAAACCCAAACCGCTAGTAACTGCGATGTATGCAACACGCACAGAGGCTCTCAGCAGAGAAACCTCACGGTCCCCAGCTTTTACCTTTAGAACACATGACAGCGATACACAGAGCCGGGCCGGGAGCACCCGGCGGGCCCCCCTCGGCCACAGACGGGCGGGAGGGACACGCACCCCCGCGGGCTGGGAGACAGCCCCGCACCGCCGCGGGGCCCCGGCACCGGGCAGGACACGCTCGCAGCGCCCTGCAGAGCCCCGAGAGGCCGCCCCCGCACCCCGCGCCGAGCGGGTGTCAGCGGGGAGGCACCCGCGCCCCGGCCGCTCCCGCCGCTCTCACCCTCCGTGTTGCTCTCGGGGTCGAAGCGCTGCCCGCAGCCCCGGTTGTAGCAGAGCAGCGACATGGCGGCTCCTGCCCGCCGCCCGGGAGAGCCGAGCCCGGCGGAACAGCGGCGGGCGGAAGGAGGGAAGGACGGAAGGAAGCCGGGCGGCAGCACCGGGGCGGGGCAGCTCCCCGGCGGAAAGAGCCGGCCGGAGCCTTCCGGAATCTTCACGAAGCTTCGGGGGAAGGCGAGAGCGGGCGGGCGGCCGCGCAGGCGCTGCTGCGGAGCCGCGGAATTGCGGAGCACCGGGGCCTGGGAGCGGGGCCTGGGAGCGGTGGGCGGATGCGAAGCCTCGGGTGAATTGCTAGTTGTTGGGGTTTGTTTGTTTGTTTGTTTGTTTTGTTTTTATGGTACTATGGGTTTTGTAAGTCACTTCAAAATAAAACGGGCTACACAGAAAGGCCGCAATTAGGAAGCAACGAATGCTGACTTCCTAAGTGCCTATGATGCGTTTGAGTTTGATTTAGAATAAATGCTTGTGTGTATGCATTAAATGGCTGTCTCATTTATATTGAAAGTACTATGAAAAATTTACATTCTCTTAGTCGACTGAAAGTTTGTGTGGCTGCTCCTGACAGCTGACCAACTTACATTTCCTGTGTAGTGTGTCAGCTTCTTTAGAGCATTATAAAAGGTTGTATATAAAATTATAGAATGGTTTGGACTCGAAGAGACCTTCAAGATCATCTAGTTCCACCCCCTCCCCAGGCAGGGAGACCTTCCCCTAGATCAGGTTACTCCAAGCCCCATCCAGCCCGGCCTTGAACACTTCCATGGATGGAGCGGCCACAGTCACAGTGCTTCACCATCCTCACAGTAAAGAATTTTTTCCTAATATCAAACCTAAACCTTCAGTTTGAAGCCATTCTTCTGTCACTACATGCTCTTGTAGACACGTAGTTGCAGCTATCTACGTTTCAGCATGCAATACAAATCAGTTTCTCTAGTTAAATAACTGCTGCACAGCTTTTAAAATAGAATTGCTTAGGTGTTCCTACAGCATATGACAAATCCTGAAGCACGTGCAAACAACCAAAAAATGCTTCTTTAAAGGGAGTTTAAGGATGCAGAAAGGATAATCAGGAGACTGTTTCTGATGTACCCTGAACTTTTGCAAGCCTGTGAGTTTATGTGTGACGCGCTTCACTTGCTTATCTGTGTATCTCACATAAAGATGAGCGGTTGGTTGAGCCATCGAATACCAAGTGCTTGTTTCTGATCTGCAGCTCCTGCTGAGGCCTGTTAGAAGACTGGGAGGATAAGCTGCTCAGTTCCAAGCAGAAAAGAAATCACTCTTCTATTAGTTACCAGAAACATTTTAATGGTTTAAGTGGTTATTAGAGTTTGGAAAGAAAGGCGACATGTAAGAATGCTTCTCTTTTTATATAAAAATATTTGTTTCTGTTTGTTGGATGCATTACTTTGTAAGTAGAAGATGGACAGAAATGTTGCATAATTAAAATAGGTGTATGTGCATCATTACTGTAAAGTCAGGAATTGTTCTTAAATCACAAAATTCACCTGGTTCCCTGTCAGTGAAAGTGTCACATGAGAATAAAAGTGTGATTTATATCCAAAAAATAAGTTTTATGCTATTTCTGTGACTGTGGTTGCAGTTCATCCGTAGTGTGCAAGCATACATACATCCATTTCAGGAGCCAACATTTTGTTGGCTTTGTGCAATACAGAAAAAGTTATGCTTCTGCAGAGGCAGCATCAATTTCCGTTCTGAGAATATTTTTTAAAAATTCAGAAGGAGCTATATTAGCAGCATGGTATTTACTGGATTAAACAGTAGCATTCCTATGTTGTTAGTAATGGAGTTTGGTTCAAACACTCAGAGAAGAGTTGTGGATAGAAAAATACCGTCCATGTGTTCCGAAAAAGTAAGGTGTGTATTCCACACCTAATTGCTGTCTCACTGATAGGGAGACATGCCTTTAGATCTTCCAGACACAAATCCTACAAGAATGTATTTGCTTCATAATTGGAAATTCTACAGTGTATTGCATTAAAGAAAATTAATCTGAAGACTCAGTTTGTTGTTAATTTTAACACACACAATCAGACCCCTGAAAGTCACCGAGCTGTATCTGTCTTTGTACGTGGTGTTAAATAGAATGAGTTTTTTGTTTCACAAAACAGTATGGAAGCAAATAATGGTTTGTAATCCACTCTTTTGATATTGCATATATTCGGCCTGCACAAAACCCTACAAATTTTTGTGACAGTATTTTTTTAATGACAGTATATTACAGTAATCTCACAGAAGTCTGCATAGCTTCAAAAAGGCAGTTTCTGTGCTTGATAGAAGGCATAAGAGATTTTCAACCCAGTTTTGGAAAGGTAGAAAGTAATTTGTTCAAATAAGATTTAGATAATCATCTTGTGGGCATAGTAGACTTAAGTCTAATTTATTCCTGTATATTTTGTGTAGAAACCTTCCATTTGAAATTCAGTGATAAGGAGTAGTGGTCTAATGGTTGATCACCAGATTTTGGTTCCCTAGAACTTAAAACATGAAAAGTACTTATTTTTAATGTGTTTTGTCCTTTATTTTCAGTTTCAAAGTCTTCTAGAGTGTTAGACAAGCTTTTATGGTGCCTTTAATAACTGGAGCTTGTGAACTGGTGTTCTAAGACGTCTTACCTGAGAAATAGCGAAAGATTTGTGAGCATACACTTTTTATTTTAGTTGCATCTGCTCTACTTTTCTCAGACCAGAAATTCTACATTTAAAAAAATTTGGAAGCAGTGTTCTACAGTGAATAGACAGAGGAGAATGTACAGCTACTCTTTGTGACTTCATGTATGTATGTGTGCACATGTCCTGACACAATGGATGTGTTTTCTGGCTGATAGCCGAGGGATTTATATCCCCTTTTATTTTGCTAAATTCTGTGCAAAGATTTCCTCTGGAAAAAGCCTTCCTGAGCAATGTCCCGGTTTGCAGACAGCAGGATGAAAGGCTCCTCACCCAGCAAACTGGCAAGCACATCAGCAGATTCTGCATTTTGAGAAGTGAACTGAAACGTGCTGTTTCTTTACAGGTTCCAGGACATTGCCCGTGCAGAACTGCTAAACATAGGATTGCAAAAAAGCCCCAAACTAAACCAGTTTTCAATAAATCTGAAGGAGAGTGGGGAGAAGGTTTTCAAGCTCCAGGCTAGAGATGTGTGGGTGGCACCTGTCACACCAGAATGTTTTGGCTTCTAATCACAGGCAAAGGGCATTTTGAACTCCCTCAACTTCCTTGGGACAGAGAGGGAGTCCTTGAAATTTAAACGGTTTCTGAGGACTCATTGAGAATCAAGGCAGGTATCTGTTTCAGATATGGAAGTATCAAAATGTGAAATAATTAATCAAATCCTTTCTCTAGGAAGCTTAGCAGAGGTTTAAAATACAAATGTAAATCCCTGTAAGGCTAAGAGTCAAAAGCCTGCAGAGTTTGCAAGAAACTGCCCTGTTCAACTGAATATGCTCAGATTTGATGGGCAGAACATCTTAAAATGTCACATCTCCTGGAAAAGCAGAACAACTGACTTTTTGGGAAAGAACACTTTTTTTCCCCTTTGTGATTTTTTAAATGCCGAGTTTTCCCAGGAGGCAAGAGAGATTAAACAGCATTCACTTCTAATAATCCACCAGAGTGCTTGCTGCTAAAGCACGACCTGAATTTAAGTAGATGCTTCATTAAGGCTCACCACCTGCTTTGATATCAGACTTTAGCACAGGCTTGCTGTGTGATTGTTGGAATTCATTTAAGGCAGATTTTCAAAGGTAATTTTCTAAGTAACCTAGGTGCCTGCAATATCTAGAAAACATTATAATATTTTAAGCAGTTTTCAGAAGTCTGCTTTCAGGTCCTACTCAGGAGACTGGAAATTTAGTTAGTGAGTTCAAAAGGATATGGGTTAAATCCAGATAGTACGTTGATGCTTCCCCATTTAAATTTTCCTGTGCCTTTGACCTCGCTGCAGAAGGTAACACCTGTTTGATGCAATCTGTACAGCCATTCTCCAGTGCTGCTTTGTCATAACTTGCAGTGATGCACGTATTGTAATGACCTTTCTCAACCTTCCTGCAGCTGAAACAAGATTGAAATATGACACAGTCTGTGAATAATTAAACATAAATGCTACAGTGAAATTAAAAAAAACTCAACTCCCTAGATGACAGAAAATACTCGGAGAATTCATGTAGCTACATACAGTGCACTAATGCTGTGACCTAATGCAATTTGAAAACACGGCCGATGGGTTACTGGAATACTAGTGGGAGAAAAACAAAAACTAAATATGCCATCCAGAGGGACCTGGACAGGCTTGAGAGGTGGGCCTATGTACACCTTATGAAGTTCAACAAGGCCAGGTGCAAGGTCCTGCACATGGATCAGGGCAATTCCAAGCACAAGTCCAGGCTGGGCAGAGAATTGGTTAAGAGCAGCCCTGAGGACATGGGGTTGTTGGTGGATGAGAAGCTTGACATGTCCCAGCAATGTGTTCTTGCAGCCCAGAAAGCCAAGCCTATCCTGAGGTGAATGCAAAGCAGTGTGGCCAGCAGGGTGAGGGAGGGGATTCTGCCCCTCTACTCTGCTCTGGTGAGAGCCCACCTGGAGTGCTGTGTCCAGCTCTGAGGCCCCCAACACAACAAGGATGTGGACCTGTGGGAGCAAGTTCAGAGGAGAGCCATGAAGACTATCCGAGGGCTGGAACACTTCTTTTTTGAAGACAGACTGAGAGAGCTGGGATTGTTCAGCCTGGAGATGAGAAGGCTCCATGGAGACCTTAGAGCAGCCTTCCAGTACAGAAAGGGGCTGCAAGAGAGCTGGAGAGAGACTTTTCACAAGAGCATGTAGTGGTAGGACAAGGGATAGTAGTTTTAAACTGAAAGAGGGCAGGTTTAGATTAGTTACTAGGAGAAGAATCTTTACTATGAGAGTGGTGAGGCACTGGAACAGTTTGCTCAGAGGAGGAGGTAGATGCCCCATACCTGGAAGTGTTCGGGTCCATGTGTGATGGGGCTTTGACCAACCTGGCCTAGTGGGTGTCATCCCTTCCTATAGCAGGGGGTTTGGAACTAGATGATCTTTAGGGTGTCTTCCAACTTCAGTGGTTCTAGGAGTCTTTAAATATAAATCAGATACTTAAAAGTTACAGTATAGTAACATGTTCACTTTAACTTGACAGATATTTTCATGGAGTGTTTTAGCTTCCATCTCCAGCTTTTAGTTCTGGAACTAAAATCTGCTTTTGTGTATGGTGAAGGGAAGTTCTGAGCACCTTTTTCAGCAATAGAAAGGGCATACATCAAAAGTGACCTGGTCTTAGTTCTGGGATATAATGATGACCTTTGCTTTGCTCCTCTACACTTTGCTCACTTGATTACTCTCACTTGGTCAGTATTAACAAACTCATTCAAGGTGTTCTCTTGGACAGTTCCCCACATCTGATGTTGTTTTTAAAATAAGGGTATTTTAAATGTGTAAATACACAGTGTGAATTTGTTTATCATAAGGCTTCTGAAACTTGAATCTAACAGCTTCAGGCTTTTCTAGACCTGACATCTGGCTACTTACTTAAGAACAAACGAAAAAAGTGCTGATTTTGTTTGACAACTACAGAAGTTTTAAGAATAAATTGTGGCAAAGGTGGAAAAGGTCTTAACCTGGCTAACGAGGCTATGATCTGGTTATGCTTTTTTTCATTCAATTTACTGCAAGCAAGTGTATTCAAGTAAAAGCAGCTATCCAGCATACTGTTCATCTTCGTTTCTGATGCTGTGAAGTTAGTGGGACTAAATCTCACATGCAGTGGGAGAAGTGTGCAAAAGAATATACAAGACTGCACTTTTTGTGAAGTAGTGATATAGTGATATTAACAATTGATTTCTCTCTCAATTGTCTATGAAATAAACTGGATTGAATAACAACGCTTGTTTGGGAGGGTTAAGAAGTGGGAAAAGCCAACAGTTTTATATCAAGAAGTTTATTTTTGATTATGATAAATTTAAATCTTCTAAATTACAAAACAGAAAGGTTTGCAAATTGAAGGTGTAACTTTTTGTGTGTAGTTCCTATTTATGTATTAAAGAAAATGGGGCTGTAACACAGGAAGAGTGCAGACTGAAAAACAGCAAACACATTATGAACTCAGTGTATGCTGGTTAGATAAGTGCTAAGAATTTCTGTCAGCCAGAAGGTGGTAGCAGAATTCTCCTGTAACAGCTCTGAATTGTGTTCCAGAAGGCATTCTCAATACAAAGTGATTTTGAAATGCAGTTCAGAAAACATATTTTTTTTAGTAGCAGGAACAAATAGCACTGACATTTTTTTCATTTGGCAGCATCTTTGAGGAGAAAAGTGTCTGCACTTATGCCTGAGATGTCATGCATTGGGAATGCGTGTGGGATCTGTTACTTGGGTTTTGTCTCTGTTTTTTTTGCAATTGTAATTATGGTTTTTACAGACTTTTTAATGCCAAAGGGAGCCATTTATGGGCTGAAATGACAAGAGATTTATTTTCCTCATAGTATCACAAGACTGGAAGATGTCAGTACCATGAGAAGCCCAGATAACACATTATTTCCATCCAGAGGAACTCTGTCATTCTTTCACAGATATAAACACAAATGCAAAGAGTGATATCCATCGTCTGGGACCGATGCAGCACCCCAGTCATACTCTTATCAAGTGTAACAACTTGAAGATGTGAAGGGATAAGTTTTATTACTCTGTTTTATTATTTTGTGATGGACTTGTGATATTAGTGTGACCCTCTGTGCACATAGTCATTTCTATTTCACCAGAGACTCTCTTCATTGCTGCAAGAAACTTGTGAGAAATTCAGGCTCTGGAACACAGCCTGTCCCTGATTTTTTCTTAACTCTTTTGTCATGGCTCTGATGATACTCAGTACTCCTCTGCAGACTTCTTTAAGAAATTGTTCTGTATCTTAGCGATAGTTTCTATGGTAACTGTGATTGTGATTTTTGTGGTTTGTTGGGGTTTTTTGTTTTGTGGGGTTTTTTTTAAATTTAGTGGATAGGTTGGAAATGGAGGGAGCAAGGCTTTAGTGTGGCATTAGGAGAAATCACCACAATAAAATAAGCTAGAAAAATAAAACATTCTGTGCTTGATCTAGCTATCAGTAAACTGAAACAGCAGTTCAAGAGACCATCAGTCTCGCTGCCTGGCTTATAAGTAAGCAGGCTGGAGCTGCTGGAGCTATGCAGTAAAGAAAGAATGAGGCCCAGAGCAAGCTCTGCCACTCTTACAATTTTGCACTTAATGTTCTTTTTAAAATTGTCTTTTTACAGTGACTGCAGCTTTCATAGTCTCCTTTTGCTGAAGTTCTGACAGAGATAAATGTTCACCCAGGATTACAACAGACTATAACTTTGTATGTGCTCCTCTCCCCATTTACTGTTCTTTACAGTATAAATATGAAATTGTTTGAGGCAGTGTGTACAGGACACTATGTACAAAATTTCTAGTGGAGCCACAGCAATCACAGTGATGAAGATACCAAAGGAGCTGGTTTAGAACACAGCAAAAGACGGCAGGAAATAAAAATTATTATGAGTAGGTATAGATATCAATATCAATACAGATATATAATGTAGCTATTATAATACAGATACAGAAAACATGGTAAAGACTCAGTGTGTATGTACTGTGTGAAAAACTAGCCAAGATATTGAGATAATCACAAATTTCAGACATCCATTTTGCACATATGCAGGGAAAGCATATTCATAGGAAAGGTTTCTTTTAGGTAAAAACGTAGATGTTGTAAAGATGCCAGAGGTCACTTTGTGGATTACATTGCAACACCTGGGCATTTGAAAAGCCCCATAGAAGTTTTGCCAACAGCCCTGTTTTCTCTTGAGGCAGAAGCTAGGAGGTGGTTTGCCCAAAATGAACTTACTCAATGAAAATTCAAATGTTTATTTAATAAATAATAAATGTCCTTGGATTTTATTTAGAGATAACTGACATAATGCCTAACAGTTCTCTGTCTATACTTCACTGTTTCACCTCAAAAGAAGGAGACAAAATGTTTATTTTGGGGAACCAAAACAATGATACTAAATCAAAGAGAGCCAATGAAGGAGAAGATGCTCTTAGTGCAGTTCTTTAATATTTTATCAGTACTGTTAAAAATGTACATTATCCTTGTATTTTGTTGCAAAAGGGAGGAAAAAGGACCACATTTTGCAAAAATGCTTTGCAAATATGGAGTTCAGTTCAGCACAGTTCTGAAGTGCACAGTGACTGCAATTTCAAATGTGCAGGGTACAAAAGTGTAATTTCTAAATAGGCACAAGTGAATCTTTTAGAAATACTACATGATTTCTTTATCTCAAAGTCTGAAGAGCTAATGAAACCCAAAGATGTTCCCATTTACTTTAAATTGGTACTTGGCATCTCCTTAGAGATTACTGAATGTTATTTTATCTTCATATAATGCTGAATGACTATTTGCTGAAAAATTGAGGTTCTTTTAAGGTGCCTTGTGTTGGACACCAAATTAATTGGGTTATCTGAACTCTATTAGTCATCTGAAACAACTTGGACTCTATTTCCTGCTCTTACTGACTTATTAATGTGGTTGTGTGGCAGGAGAGGAAAAGAGCACAGAAGAAAATGTCAGTGCAGTTATTTGTGGGTAATGTTTCCATCTGGAGAGCAATGCCCACCACAATTCTTGCAAAGAGTCTGGATTGCACAAATCTTCTGGAGAGTCGCTTTCCTAGAACTGAAGTGAAAACCTTATTGCAGTAAAAAAGTGGAAAATCCCACGTTCTGTAGAGTGTGTCCTGTGTTGACCCCTTTGAAATTTTCCTTTGCTGGCAGTGAGACCAAGTGAGGAATGAGGACACCCAACTGACAATTGTCCTCCGCACTGCTCGTATTTCCCTTTATTCTATTGCAATGATGGAAGTGAAATCTGCAGCCTGTCTCTATTAAATGGTAAATAAATGGATATGTCAGTCAGTGAGAAATTTTAAAAAGATGAAAACTGTGCAATTGATCATATGTGACCACTATGAGAAACTTAAGCACTGAAACTGCTGACACTGATCATGTTGTCAGGCATGAGTAATTAGAAGCAGGACCAGCAAAAATGGAGTATGTATTTGTAATTTCAGCTGCTGGGCTGGTCTCAGAATTCTCCAAAGAAGCATGCAAATAATCATGTGACCTGCTGTTTAAGCCTAAATCTGTAAAAAAATAATGAGTTATTTATATATATATATAAATATGTAAGCAGGCAATTTGTTACTAGAGGCCAAAAAAAAAAAATCAATATTTTTGGTGCAGAAGAAGCTGAAGATCCTTGTCTTCAGACTTTTGTGGTTGTAGAATAGATCCTGGTGGGTGCAAGTGTATTGCATACTGAACTTGTGCTGGCAGTAGAAGGGCACAGAGGCTTTGGAACAGCTCTTCTGAGTGAATGCTCAGCTGGAGAACCAGTGATATGATGGCCAGGTCTGCCTTAGATGTTCTCAGCACCACAGATCAAAGGAGTAGTGCCTCGCACTAGTACACAGGCAGAGAGGTGTGTGAGCAATGGGCACGTGTAAACTGCATGGCATACTTTGAGCACAACAGCACCTGCCAGAGGGGGGGTTCTTGCACTAGAAAGGCTGACACACTCAATGTAAAAGGTGTGACATTATGTCATATTAGATTGACAATAGATTTTACTAATTTTGAGTTTATTTGGTGAAATTGTCTTTTTTGGGTTTTTTTCCCCCAGATCTCTACAGTTGATGGCAGGTTCCTTTCCATGTCATTTGCCTTTATTACAGTGTGACATAATCCTTGCTTAACATCTCCACAGAAAACAGCAGCAAGCAAAATATTTGTCTGCATGCTACAGCTTGTTTCAGAACTTAAGGTGATGAGATGTATATTTTCCTAATGATCCTCTAGGTATTTGCATTACTATTCTCCATTGGAAAAACAATCTCATCAGTAACAACTGTGAGATTTCCCTGTTTTAACAATTACATGAATGCCACCCTTCCTCGAGTAATAATCACTTGTTAACCTTACATTTGTTGCTCTTTCAGATTTCACAGCCAGAACTGACACTGCTGACAACTTGATAAACTGTTTTGCCACTTATGATGGCTTTGCCTCTTCCAGGAACCTTCTTTCCTGTGTATACTAACTTTGAAGAACCACTCTGATTTTAATCTGAAGCTTCTGCATGAATTAGGTAGCCTTTGCTCCTGCAAAATTACTGAGTGTAAAAAATGTGAAATTCTGGCTCAAGAGAACATTGCTTATAGTAAAAGAACAGTTTGTGTGGAAGAATAGTTCTATGGCACTAATTATGTGGGCACCCCTTGATGTTGGTCCTAGTTTCACATGGGTCTTGGCAGTAAGATGATACAGTTGAAGATATAGTTTGCAGGTTATATCTTGCATTTCATTTCATGATCTACTTTGATAATTTTGTTTGCTTTTTAGATAATTTGGTGACAAATTTACCGACAGGTGGTGCTGCTGCTCCAAATACTCTGTGTTCAGTCTTGGTTTGAGAAAGGAATGCTGGCACTTGGATTTTAACATCCCAGTGATTTCTCAGGCTCTAAAGAAAAATACTATGAAATATTACTCAGGTAAAATCTCTTCTATGTTTTCCTGGCAAGATAATTACAATAATGAATCAGGATCTTTTATTATAACAATGTTATTGTGCTTGTATATAACATATCTCAAAACAATTAGACTCATCCCATATGTCAAAGATCTTGGACTGTCTGACTCCTCTTGCCATAGTATCTAGTAATATGCAATGAATGTTTTCTTCATACATGTTGAAGTAAGTAATTATTTTAATACATAATTCTTGGGAACAGAGAGGTATTGAATAATGACTTGTCTAAGTCATGTGGGAAGTCTTTACCAAGGCAAGGAATAAAATCCAGGTAACCTGTGTGATACCTAATTTACTTGGTCAGGCGCTCCTTCCTGAAGAAATAATTTGGGAAAGGATGTCTGTCCTGTGTGGCACTGATGGAAAAATCAGAACAAGCAGGTATGTGGTTATGCTACCTCTGTCCTCTTTTCTAGAAGCAATGAGGCATAGCTATTTTATTACATTTGCTGTCATTAGTCAGGGCTACTGCTTGTTTGTCTGAGGCTACCAATAAACACAATGTGATTCATGCAGAACTGCTCAAGGGATGGCTTGACTCCAAAAGCACAGTTTAGCCTTTATTTGGCAGTTGTTTGCTTAATGCAGAAAAATGTGTATGAAAGCTATGAAAAATGAATCTGTGCTGTAACACACAGCTTGTAAAATCCACTTGATTTATCCTGCAGAAGATTTTGCAATATAACGGAATAATGAAGACAATGCCTGCCTTCATTTTCTTTTATTTTTTGATTATGCTGTCATCTTCCATATTATTACAATGGATTCAGGCCTACATGGAGTCATCATGACTAATAAAATGTCTTTAAAATTTCAGATGATCTGTGACGTCGAGCTTTGGAAAGGGCATTTTTTAAAATCTAATTGTAACATATGTGGAATTTTCTTTGCCTTGTATGATTACTCTGATTTAATCATGAACCGTAAGGGAGAGATGCAGTGGAACAGAGCAGTAGAGCGTTTGAAGAGGCATTGTTGCCTCTCCAGAAGTAGGTCATCCACCGTAAGTCCTGTTTTACTGTTGTAGGCTGATTATTGCCTCTGTCCTTTTCTGTGGGTTTCCCTCTTGGGGCCTCTGAATCTCTGGAGATCTTTGGGCCACTTTCTTTGGCTCCTTGGTCTTGGAGAAGGTATCAGAAAAAGACAAGCATATTGCTTAAATGTGCTATACAGGGACTGCCATATTCAGTGAAAAAATAAATATATCAGGGACAAAGCAGGAAAAAGACAAATTAAGAAACTTTGAAATCAGTGATCTAAATGGTGCTCCCTGCAGAAACTGGAAGTGTGAGGGTGAGGAATGCAAAAGTAAAAATGTAGAAACAAAAGAGCTTTGTGCTGGGAACAGAGCCCAGATTTTTCTGACCCAGGTGAAGAAGGCTAAGAAGGCAATTGCCTGGAAACTCTGAGCAATTGGATTAATCTCCATTAACATTTAAATTTGGATCAAGAATGCCCTTTTGAAGTGACCTCCCACCATCCACATTTTCTCTGCTTTATTTCGGAGTGGTCTCAGAGCACCTAAACTGGAAACATCTCAGATGAAACCAGAATGGAAGAGGTCCTCCAGGAGCATACCTGGTCCATTTATGTTGGTAGTGAGCGTGCAGGAGACAGGACTGGGCTAGATGTAATCTGAAAGAAACCCCCTGAAATTGTGTAGTGCAGACATCATGAGGATGATCATATGAAAGCCCTTGATGACAGGGCTTTTGGTCTGCTGGTGGTCTCTGCTGCTTGCTAAGGTCAGTGCAGCCTGGTGGGTAGCGTGCAGTGGGGTTCCACCACTGACCACGGTGAGGCTATGGGCCAGTCTTCACATGGAGCTGCTAACAGTCTTCATGCTTTCAAAGCAGCCTTCTCTGAAACAGGTTGGCTCTCAGGGGTGTGTCTGTTACAGGTGAGACCTGGGTGGGCACTCACTGACCCTGTCATTGCCAGGTGGGGAAGAGCACTGAGCTCCAGCCTAGCAAGGTGATTAACTGGGGTGGTGGGTGGGCAGCACAAGGAGAGAGGGGACAGCTGCAGGGCCATGGCCCTCCTGGCTTACCAGCAAGGGAGCAAAGGTCTTAAGAAACTTGAACCTAAAATGTTCATATTGTTTTACTGAATTTTTTTTTTTTTTTTTAATTTGCAGCTCCTGTTAAACACGAGTTGGTTTAGCTCTACTACATAGTGTGAATAACTCTCTTCATTCCTTGATATTGCTTCCTTCAGGGTATTTAAACTGTGTTATCATTTCCCTTCAGGCTCCTTTTATCTGACAGTATACATTAGACTCTCGTTTTCTCTATTTTTTATGTCACAGTCTGAAATCTTGTCTTCATTTATTTGCCTGTTACTGTCTCTAAATATATGGGATAAGCTAGCATACTGAATAGAAAATTTCGTATAATTCTGGGTAGATCATTACTGCATTATATAAAGCTTCTCAGGATTTGACTTACACTGTTTTAAATATATCTACTGTTCCAGTTTCTTTTGCATACCCAGCTTTGTTAAATTTTATCAATCTAATGGAGGGGGTTTTAGTAGTTTGTTTTGTTTTTGGGGTTTTTTGTCATTGTTTTTGGTTTTGCTTAGCAAGTAAGACCTACAGAAAATGTGTCTGTTTAAATGGCAAGTAGAAATTCTGTGAAATATTTTTTTAACTTGATATTTGATCTTCTTTGCTTACAGAGAAAGTCTGCAGTCCTGCCCCAGGTATGGATGCCTTTTTACTGGGGTATAATCTCATTAGTATCACCTTTAGGCTTTAAGGTGCACCTATCTACATCCAATTCAGGCATTCAAACACAGCTATGATGGCACACAAACCAAAAGAAAAGCCTTAACTAAGGAAGTGATGCATGGATGGAGGATGAGGGACAGTGGGAATACGTTCAAACAAGAGATTCACGAGCTGCACAGAGGGGTTGTGCAGCTTCTGTGTCTGGAAGTTTCCAAGACCAAAGTGGATAAAGCCCCACACAACTTGGTGTGATCTCAGAGCTAGCTCTGCTTTGGGCAGAAGATTGGACTAGAGACCTCCTGAGGTTCCTTCCAACCTGAATTTCCCAATGATCCTATGGAAAAGAATGACTATCTACATGGTGATGTATGAGAAAATATTAATACCCCACAGGAGTAAATCAGTATTTACTGATCTCCCTTCCATAGTTGATTTTATATTGGGTTTGAACAACCTCAAGAAATAATGGATTTTCATTTCTTTAAGAGTTGGGATCAACCAATTGCTCCCATAATGCACACTATGGAATATTTTGCTGGTCATATCTTCAAGATGGCAGAATCAAATTTACAAACATGAATAGATGTTTATGGTTGACAATAGAGCCTGATTTTGGAACCACAGTGTATTTTATAAGTAGTTTGCTGAAGCAAATACCCTTTAATGTGACCATTTTAATCAATCATCATTTGTCACTGTGAAAGGGTCAGGGCCATAAAATACAACAGTGCATAGACACCCTATTAAAGAATCTTCCAATCTTCTTTAAAATCTTATAACAGTTTAAAATCCTGTAGCAAATTCTATTGCACCTTTCTATAAAGGTTCAGCATGCCTACTCATAGGTATGTGAGAACACCTGATGTTCTGAACTACCAAAACTGCAGAGTTTTAAAAAATTTATAGCTTTATTCCTCAGAAGATCTCCCATCTAAGTGTAAATTTAGTCCAAGGTTGCTTGGCATATGAAGTCAGAGGAGATCATGGCACTAGACAGCACAGAATAATTCTGTGACATAATTCTGAATGTGCTTTATATTAAGGAGAAGGTCAAATATATTACACCATGGTTGAATGAGATGAAGGATTTTGGTGTATTCAGTATGACACCACTGAAAAAATCAACTATCAAAGAAACACAAATAAGACAGATTTACCAGAGAAAAGAATTTTAGATGTAAACATGCTTGTTATGCACAAGTGCTTCCATAGAGGAGACCTGACTGAAGAAAATGCCTCTTGACTTTTGCTTTGACCTCAGCGATTCTCTCAACAACATTTCCCAGTGCAATCAGATGTGTTGATTCCTGTAGCCATGGGGTAGCTGCCCCTTTTTCTTCCCTCCTCCCTCCCTTGCCCCTTTCTCCCTGTCAATTTTCTTTTACTTTCTTCCTGCTTTTTTCTCTCCCTTCCCCTTACTTTTCCCCTGTCTCACACATCTGTAGACTAACAGCCTACAGACATGACTTTCCCAAACATCCAGTATGTTACTACTATATTAATACAGAAGGAAAGGGAATGAACTATAAAATCTTCGGCAGATCAAGGAAAAACCTGGTCTGTATCACATGGGAGCACCGTACTCAGAATAATGCGGGGGTTTTTATTTCTAAGGAATTGTAATGATATGTAGATTAAAGGCAGAAGAATGGAGGCCCATACTGCTCCATGAATAATGCTTCTGTAGTTCTGAACAATGAGGATAAGCGTTTTTCAGATGGTTCATACAGCCACCTCTACACTGGGTACATAGAAAACCATATCCAGTTCTGTCCAGATATTTAAAGTGTCCATTTGGGGCGTTCTCCCAGGAGGCTTTGCTGGTGACCTAACATGCTGGTGAAAGGAACAACAACATTGTTGAACACAGCCAACATGGTTGAGTCCACCTGAATGAGTGCAGGAGATGTAGTTGCTCACTTTTCAAGACAAGTCAACTGTGAACATCAATTTCTAAATTATGAAAAGAATTATTAATTGTCTTATGGCAAAAGAATATTTATTGGTGTATTCAGTGGCAGGGCCTTTTGTTTTCTTTTCATGTATAGCACAGGAAATAAATGAGGAATGAAAACTTCATTTTAGGACTGCAATAACAATTAATCAAAATTGAGCATATTATAAAATATGGCTTGGATGTTCATCTGATGCAAATAAGCTCTTGTTTGAAATCAATAGAGCTGTGGCAGTTTATGCCAGCAAAGGGCTTGGCTCTTTTCCTTTTGAATGAATAATATACCCAAGCATTAATTTTTCTTTCTTATAGTAAGTGCCAGATTTCAACCTGTTCCTTCACAAAGCTGTGGAACATAATCAGTTGTAAACTGCCCTGTCTCCCATAATTCAGTGCTTTCTAGGATAGGGTTTGTCATTGTCCATTTTTCTCTTCAGCATCACCCAAGTGAAACAATGTAATTGTGAGTTTAGTCAAGCTGCTAGTCTGAAATTAAAAGTTGAACAGGACTGGAAATTTTTCTTATCTATGCCTCCAAAAATCTGGTGTATTGCTCATGAAATCTTGCATGTTACAGGAGTGTCAAATATTTCCTGCCCTTGGATATTTGCTGACATGAAAGAAAACAGTGGATCTAGACTGATGAGGAGCTGGTTTTTGGCAGAGACAGAAAAGCACTTTGTGAGAAACAATGCTGCAGTGTGGTACCAACAGCATCGATCTCAGCAGGAGACCTTAGAGAGGGGAGAGCAATTATATTTTAAAACAGAGCTGATTTCACTCATTAATCCACATGTTCCAACAAGCACATACAACACCAAATCATGGATGTTCAAATAGTCTGTCTTCCCTTGTGGCACCAAGATGCAGGCAGACTGAGATTCCCAGTGGTGCCACAGGGATAGTTACATGTCACCCCTCCAGGTAACAAGCAATAGGGCAAACAGAAATGGCCTCAAATTGAGCCAGGGGAGGTTTAGATCCGATATTAGGAAATATTGCTTCACTGAAAGGGCGGGCAAGCATTGCAACAGGCTGCCCAGGGAAGTGCTGGAGTCACTGTCTCTGAAAGTGTTCAAAAAATGTGTAGATGTGGTGCTTACAGACATGGTTTAGTGGTGGACTTAGCAGTGCTGGGTTAGTGGTTTGACTCGATGATCTTAGAAGTCTTTTCCAACTTTAGTGATTCTCTAATTCTATGACACAAAGGATGCGAGAAATAGGCCAATTTCTCTTCATGTCTTTTGGGTTCAGCCTAGGTTGGTGATTTTGGATATGCCTTTTTTGTTCCCCATATAAACTGGGGGTTAGTCTCTGCATCCTGTCCCACCTGTGAGCTCTCAGGATTTACACACTACCTTTTCTTACCTGGTTTGGGTATCCTGAAAAGAAACATGGAGAAGTGCTGGGATCTTGATGACCTCCTGATCTAGGTGACATCAATGCATCATGCTTCCAGCCCTCCTCCTGCCATGTGATTCTTTGTGGTGCTTTCACACCTGTATATTTTATCTATACCAACTTAAACACCTCTATTGCAATTCTCCACACAAGGCAGATGCTATTCTTCTAATATTTAATGTAGACATTTATGATGAACTGTAATGCTGAAAAATACATTAATAGGGGCATTACAGAACTGATATCCAACTCTTGTCATAAATTGTCATATTAAATAGCAGTATGTCATCACTGGTGTATTACTACCCAATAAAAGGAATGCTTCAATAGCAGGACTGTTATGGGCTTGAAGGCAGAGGTACATTAAGCCTGTTTTTCATTTAATCTACAGCTGAGTATACCTCATAGCAGAGGTAATTGCTGTTAAGGGATGTTAACATAATCTGCATATCTTCTTATTCTTGGACTGAATTAATCTCATCTAACTGTAGATATCTGCAGTGCTGACATTTACGTCTGAGATACCTACAGTTCTATGTTACTAGTGAAGAGAAATGAGCCCTTCTAACTAATGTGCAGTGTTTTTGGCCTATTTCAGATGCCTATTTTAGCATAAGAAAAATAACTAAATATATTTATTTCCCTCGTCCCCGATTATAAAGCAAGCCTACAGAGAGTAGTTCAAATATAGAAATCTACATTTAGTTATGTCTACTTTCTGTAATAATTGCCCCACAAATATTATTGTGACCAGGTGTGGACAAAATGAAATTTGCCTGCTACCCCTCAAAGAATCAAATCAGTGATGGGAATATTTCTGGAATATAAGCATTGGAATTAAACTGACTTTTCCATATGTATAGGATAGAAGGATTGACTTCTTTTGGGGTATAATTGGATGTATTTTCATTTAGTGAGTGGGGACAAAATCCATTTTTGTACAAGGAATAGAATTTGATCCAGAATCACAGTTTTTCACCTGGCATATGATAAAAGTCAATCAAATGTCTCCTGCATATGACAGCATTTTGTACTCGTTTTTCTTCTTACTGATAATTGAGTTGATAACCCGTTTAGCTCCTCTGGTAGGTAGAGATCAGCACCCAGCACAGCTGTCAATTGCAATTGCCATTGTAGCTGCTGTATCTTTAATGTTTTGGTTTTCAGTGGTGACTACCGTAGTTTTGACCTGCTGCTGCTCTTGCTAGTTTAAGGGCTCAGATTTCAGCTTTTCCAGATGAGCAATGACTATCTGTTATCACTTCTGGTAAGTCGTATTGTCTGTGCAACTCCTGTTCAACCATTACGGTCAAGGATTTCAAATGTGACTGCTAATTTTCAGTGCTCCCTCTGGAATACTTGAATCCAGCCAGAGTGGCATGGGCCTTCATGATGACATGGCTGACAGGTCCATACTGAAGTTTAAATATCCCAGTGGATCCAAAGTAGTACTATGTTGCTTAAGTTTAGGCATTTGAACCCTGCTCCATCTGGTTTTGAAATTCTTGGACTAAAATACTGGACAGGGGTTTTTTTAGCCCCATTTCAGTAAGGTAAAGGAAAAAGTAAATGATTTGTCCTGAATGGGATTCCCTTTGAATGACTCAAGGCTCATTTGTCTACTGAAAGTCACCTTTCCTGCCCTCTCAAAGCCCCAAACCCCAAGCTCTTTTCAACATGTGTAATTACTATTAAATCTGATCCAGATGTTATGAAATAAACTGGTATTAAAAGCTCAGTGGAAACATTTCGGCAAAATGCTGTGAAGATGGTCACAAATGTATAGTGTCCAATGCTGCATTGCAAGTGCTGAAGCATTATTTAATTTCTGACTGCAGCACACATTAGCGAACCAAGCCTGGTTCTTTCTTTTTGTCTTTCTTCTATTTTTTAATGTTAATTTCTTCTTATAAAAGACCTAAGCAAGTCATGCACTTGTGATGTTCAAAGAGCTTGCCTACAGGAAGGACTTGAGTTCTTTGAAAAAGCATGTAGGATCAGGAACAGTGGTTAATATTTACTGGCTTGCCACTGCAGATGCTAAATAATAATCAGTTGCACACCAACATGAAAATCAAGGTATTGCACTTAACTACAATTAGTCCTTCAGACTTTCCTCTGTTCATAATAGGTTCTGTCAAAGCAGTTAAAGAAGAGATGGGATCAGAAACAAATGCTCCTTCAAAATAAGAGCTGACAGCAAAAGGAGCTATTGCACCATGTGCCATTTGAAATGGAGAGAAATGTAAGAAAAGTTAATCTTAGGCAAAATTTCCTGGAAGCAGGCTCAGTCCCAGAACTCTGCTGCAGAGTCAACTGCTATGAGGTGAAAATGGACAACAGAACAGGTGTTCAAGAGCAATGCCCTTTGTTGGTGGCAGTATGAACCGTGTATTTGAGAGGGAAGTCTAGCAAGGACTACTCAGTTACTAGGGGAAGCCCTGTTTGTAGGAAGAGTTACTAATATCACTGCGTGACATAGGTTTGATGGCAGCTTGCAGCCTTTCTGTAAAAGGATGAGAATGTGCTGTGGCTCTGCTCCTTGTATGGCCCAACATTCCAAATGAGTTTCATGTAAAGACTCTGTATGTAGATGAAAAAATTTGGTTTAACTTCCTTGTCAGGAAGGCCTACCGGAATTTTTGCACTCTCTCTCTTTACAGAAGAACTTGCTGCATCTGAATGAGAGCCTTGACAAAAAATGAGAAACAAAAATGGGGAAGGAGGAAGTCCTTGAACTAACATTCTCAAAAATGCTTCCCATCATGTTGACTCTCTTGTTCTAATTTGCACTAAAATTGACATAATTTTTTTGGTGCTGACTTAGGCCCCTGTTCAGCACCATTACAAAGTTGAAAACTATGATTTTAGTTGCTGATTGCAGGTTCTGTTACATTATGTCAATACTCTTATGTCATTAGTGCTGTGCTTTCACACTGCTTATCGTAAAGGTCTCCCTCCTGTAGTGCCCCCCGGAACTTTGCACACCAGTGATCAGGCCTTGCTCTCCTTAGGCAGAGTGCATTAGAGCCATTGGGCCAAAAGCAACTGGCTGCAAGATCAAGCCCTGAATTTTGCAATAACATTTGCCAAATTTGTAGTCTATGAAATCAACATTATTGTACCTTCCATCTATAACCAAAACTCTGAAGTGCACATTTGGGAAAGTGCAATACTTAATGAAATATGAATTTTATATGTGATGGATACTGCCCCAGAATGAATAAAGCAGAACATATCCAGTATTCTCATGCAGAACATGTAATTGATACCAAAGACAAACCTTCCTTGACTTCAAGTAATCTCTTGTAGAAGTTGTATCACAGTCTCCCTCACAAACACCTATCATTCTTAATTAGATTACAGTGAATATTTATAGGGAACAGAGTAAATATCCACATGGTGGTACTTTATCAGGACCTCTCTGTATCTGTGTCTTCCTTGTGTTTCCAGGTTTGCAGGGTCCAATATGTAGAAAGAAAATTCTTAGATGCTGTTGTGCTGAAGATTTCATGTCAGGAATGCTGGGAAAATATGCAGGGGTGGAGGAGGGGGAATTCTTTTTTCTGCAAATGGCCAATATAAGCTGCATACATCCTCCCAGCACGACTTAAATAACTGAAGGTCCTCTCCTGGCTGTATTCATAGAATAACAAATTTTCCCAGTGTTGTTAAAATGAGCGTTTTAAAGTATGAACAGACATTTGAAAGATCGCAGTGGAGCTCTTACTCAGCAGTGCTTCACAAAACCCTGAATCTGTGGAAGTAATTGAATGCTGGGGGTGTAAATGGGTTAATTTCCATGTCCTAACTCAAGCAGCTATGAATTTGGAGACCAAATGTGAATGAATCATTGCAGGCTCCTTCTATAGCTGGGGTGTCATTCATCTCGTGCCACAGAAACTTCTAAACTAGCTCCCAGGACTACAAAGTTTCAGAATTCACCTGTTTGCAGCCTTCAACTCTGCATATTTCCAGTACGCTATTATTTCACCCATTAAGAGTTTTTTAACAATTTCTTTTCAGTGCTTGAAGATAGTTATTCCATAATGTTAATGAGCAGACTTTCACTGCTGACAGATGTGATATGATTAGAAGTTATTGTCAAGATTTCTGAGTGCTCAAGAAAGTAGACAGTCTGGAAAAAAGGTATTTCCATGTATGAATTGGCACATATGAGTAACTTACACAAAGGCATTAGATGATAAAATAAGGAGCCAATCTAAGTCCAATGCATAGATGTGATTCTCTTCCATTCAAATCAGTGATTTTGCACCTCTTACAATTGATGTCGATAGCAAGAGCAGAGCCTGTGTTTACCACACACCTCACCTTTCACAGGGATTTTCACAGCGGTGATTACAACCATTTCTAATTGCCAAATATCAGCAAAGTGTCTTGGGGTTGTGCTTTACCTCTTCCCGGGTTGCCTAAGTCATCTGTTGCAAGGTAAGTCTTGCACTGTATGCTTTGCCTCCAAGGCACTGCGAGCATTTTTCTGTTTTCATTGTATATGGAGCCAGGATCTGGAAGCTGTGAGCAATAGCATAGGCTAACCCCCTGTTACGGTGCCAGCTGATTTTTTGGAGCTTTGGCACCTCAGCAGTTATGATGACAAAGTTCAGCACCTCTATTAGGTGTCTTTAAAGGGGTCTGCAGTGCCTTTTCACTTGAAAATCAGTTGAGCACCAAGGTGCACTTTTCTTCCGCTTAATATTAAACTCTCTTGCTTTAGAAAAATGGGTTTATGGTTTAGGTAGTAATTATTACTTTTTTCCTTGTAATGTGATTTAGCTCAACATCTAATTTCACTGTACTAAAGTGAGCAAATGCTGTTGTGCAACCAAGCCTTCCCATATAATAACAGTACCACCAACTGCTTTTTTAGGGGAGCAAGTAACAGAAATGTTTATGCAACAAATGAACACCAGAGCTATATATTATTTCCTGGTAAACACAGACATAGCAACCTCATAACATTATAAATTGGTTCTTAATAGTAAATAAGCCAATCTCTCCCTTTGTCAGTCAGCAGTGCAATGTAGTGTTCCCTGCACTCCGACTCTGATAATATTGTTCATTATATATCCCAAAGGCCGTTTCCATGCTGATCTCGCAGGCATTAGCATCGTCCAATCTGCTTGGTAAATAGCTCTGAGATGCTTTATTGCCCAGCATCCTGGTAGTCTACTTATGTACTAACACCAGCCAATTTTAGCCTTCTACTGACAGTGAGAATAAGCCATGGAAAGTCTCTTTCTCAAACAGGGACATGATGTCTTCATTTAGTGTTTTGGCAGAGTAGTTTGATGCCCAGAAATGGTGGTGTTGGAAGCTAAGGTGCTTGAATAGGTCTAATCTTTGACAACTGTAATAGATGCAAAGGACCTGCATTGTACCAGCCAATGTGGTAGCCTGGAGTTCAGGGAACAGGGATGTGCTGCTGGGCTGTAGCACTCCAGCCTTCCTCTGCGTGTTCAGCTCAGTGCTGCTGGCAGCAGCTCTCAGCCAGAGAAAACAGCTACCTCTGGTCTTCTCATTTCATGCTCTCCTTGCTAAGATCAC
The DNA here is from genome assembly GCA_013400975.1 of Atrichornis clamosus. NCBI lineage: Eukaryota > Metazoa > Chordata > Aves > Passeriformes > Menuridae > Atrichornis > Atrichornis clamosus. The sequence goes on along the minus strand of WBMZ01000732.1, from coordinate 1,172 downwards.
ACACAGGAAAAAAAAAAGAGTGTTTTTCAGGCTTTAGTTTGAACAAAAGGGTTTTCAGAGTGTATGCTTGTTCCAGAGTACATTTCCCAAGGCATTAGGGAACCACAGCCCTCCAGCTCCCACACATTAGCAGTGCTGAATGGAAAAGTGCTCTCTGTCATTGGAAGAAGGGAATACTATGCCAAGGTGTCATGGCTGGGTAGGAGGAGGACAGAAACCTAATCTAAAGGTAGATAGGGGCTAATGGATGGAAGAAGGATAGAATATGCCAGTATAAAGCTGGATGACTACAGCAATGCAGACATATCCCTTTTATGAGCGAGGAAAGGAAACAAAGCAAGACCCCTCTGAACTATTATAAAATGAATTTTTGGAGCAAGAAAAAAGGGAAAGCATGGCCTCAGTGAGGTCTCAACTAAAACTCCAATATGTGCTAAGAACCATTTCTTTGGGGCACTGATGGAAAGAGCCTTAGTACCAGAGCACATGTCCTTGCTTAGGACCCCGCTGTGATGGGAGAAGAGATCAACATCATTCTGTTTGCTGGTGGCTGTTGTTCTTCTAGTTCTGCTTTTGTAAAATATTTGCCTTTAAGCAAAAGTATCTGGATTGTAATAAACAGTGTCATATCCATAATCTGTGCTACTGTGAATGAAATTGAAAAATGCCATGTAAACCTCTCAAGTGGTGGGTGGAGAGAACAACATCCAGCTGGTGTGTGGCAACATGCACCCGAGGTAGCATCATCCATGAGGCAGCTTGTCTGCTCTTGGCTTTGTGAGTCTATGAAATTTAAAGATTAGCTAGGAAATACTTACTCTGTGCTGGAAAGGCTGGTAGATAGGACAGCTGTCTAATCCCATGAAATATTCATGTTGTTTGGTCTCATCTCTTCTCCCATGTTATCTTTGTGCTTCCTTCCTGATCCCTCACTCTGATATAATCTCTCTTCTTCCTGCTTACCAGGAAATGTCTTTATGCCTTGAAATCTTTAGATTAATTTTCTTTTTCCGCTTTTTCCTTTCTCTGAGTTTTTCAGCCAAGAAGGTAATCTCTTGTGTCTTCCCAAGATATCTAAAATTCCTCTGCTAAAATGAGCTATTATAAACAAGACCTTTGGTTTTTAATTCTTTCTAATTTGTTTTTCAGAGCTAGGATATAGCTTGTAAGGC
>WBMZ01000731.1:81612-92703 GCA_013400975.1 Atrichornis clamosus | reverse complement strand
GGGGGGGGGGCGGGGAGGAGGGGAGGACAGGAAAGGATGACCTAAGATTAATTGTCTACAAGTATTCAGAAGATAATTTGAATTGTCACTCCCATTTTGTAGTGCCAGCTCAGAAGTTGTTGCCAGCTTTTAAAATCTCTGACTTTCAAGTAATGTGTGAATGGTTAAAATCCAGTTAGAGAACAGTGGTGTGATTGGGTGATGCAAGGCAAATGGCACAGTTTAAAGTTTCATTTAAAATTTACTCTCTCCACAGGCTTAGATAAGGCCTTTCTTTCCTTTAGTCATGCTTGGAAATCCTATTCAGCATAGTTACCAGACTGATACTAAGAAGAGTTAATGTGTAGAAGTAATGCCATCACTTTGCATTTTATACCACAGTGTCTTCAAGGTAAGGTCCTTTTCAACCATTTAAAAAGTGTAATGACCAACTATACATTCAAGCAAAAGGAGCAGTTCTCTCTCGTCAAAAAACGTGACTATATCCTCCATCACTGCCCTAAGTACCTGTAAGTTGAAGGTTGTATTCTTCCCTCCAGTTCACGTGAGCAGAATTTATCTACAAGTGTCAGCAGGAAACAGTCAATTTACCTGACAAATCATAAAACAATATTTTATGTTGTAAAGAAACTTTGGACTTTGCCAATGTGCCAGTCAATCGGTATGTACAATGAATCATCAAACAAATATTTCAGTGCATGGGGAAAAAATGAATCTAGGTTCAGCCCACATGCCAATCAATCAGAGATTGCCTGAAGAATCATGGAACACATTTGGAGACAAGTAAAGTATTTCTGGGCACTGCCAGGATGCTGGGCAAATCAATCACGGTGTGGCTGATGAATCATGAAACACACTCTGCAGCGTGTCAGCACACATACATGGTTGGCACAGTTCTCATCATCCCGAGTTTCTCTTGCAGTTAAAGTGACTGAAGGTGAGTTATAGGACTGTTGTTTCTCCCACCTACCGACCTCTGCAACCAGCCACTCTTAAATCCTCGTGCCTTGCACTTCGTTAAAAGTGGAGATTCAAGACAAAGGTTCAACATGAGAGCAAACATGGTTTGGATGTCAGACGAGTTGTTAACATGCTGCTGAAAGCTGTTGAACACGTATTTTGACAACAGAACAGACACCTACAAGAATGTTACTCTCTTCAAAGTTTGCTGGGTTGTTTACATGAAAATTTAAGATAATACATAATAAATATGTAGTATATTACAGAATATTTTAAAAAAAGGTAAAAAAGTAAATCTGGACGTTTTAGTCACTGTCCCATTGGCAATCTTTTTACCTAAGGGATTCCTAGCTTTACTAACATTCATTATACCAGGTGAAGGTGGGAGGGCACCACAGGACTGTTACAATTTTTGTTCTCCCATCTCAGCCAAGATTGTTCAGCACAAAATATTTCTCTGATGTAACAGTTCAACATTTTACAACTTACATCAAAGTCATATGTGTGAAATTAACATTGTCTGCCAGTCTATTCTCCTTTGTCTTGTGATTAGCCCCCATTACAAATATTCTCATAGTATGCTGCAAAGCATTTTCCCTGATTACATGAATACTCATCTGTGTGACATTTTCTGCTTTATGTAAGATTTTTGTGTTTAAAAATGTATATTTGAAAAAACAGCTTTTTAACTAGATCCTAACTCTTGCAGAGTTGTAGTCTCTATGTAGTATGATTTTAAGGTGCATTCTGCTAGACCAAGGCAGAACTTACAAGAGCAGGAATGACATTTGCATAAGTGAGAATAGCAGTCACATTTTAGAAAAAGTTAGAGGCAAAGAAAAAACCTGCACTCACACCACATTTTTCCATAGGCAGCAAGGCTGTGTGATGACATGGTGAAAGGTACTTGCAGATGCTCCATCAGTAGATGTTCCGTTTTTATATTAAGTGGTCAGTTTACTGAAAGAGCAACCTGATTCCCCAAGGTTATGCTAGCCAGTTCCCTATGGACTCTTTAACATCATCATCATGATTTTAATAAACGGATTTCTCAGACTTTCCTAATGATTCTTCAACATCCATTCAGCATAGCAGAGAGAATCCTACTGTACAAGTGTCTTAATACAGCGTTGAGAAACATCCCAAGCTGCGGGAAATTTAACTATAACATCTTGTTCTGCCACATATAATTAATTTGATAGATAGAAGTTTGGTTCCCTATGCTAGCAGACAGATAAACCACTATTGTTTTCATAGGAGTAGGTAAAGAAAAAATAATATCTTGAATAAAAACCTGGATTGTCATTATCAACTAAGAGAAAATTTGATTTGACATTTTATGTAACTTCAGTTACTTTTTAGTACCCATTAATAACTTATTTTCTTTTTTTTCTGATGGTTATTAGCATCCCTATTCTTATTCTGAAACTAAAAATTTTGGTGGCAAAAGGGCAACAAGGAGTTTAAGTTGCAAAATATACTCTTTGCAAAAATATAATACATAATATTTCTACTGTTACACCTTAAGAGTAAGTTGACAACTACAGTCAGTTTCCTTTGATGTCATGGTGATGATAAGCATATTGCAAGATTACATCTATGAATAATATAATGCTACTGGAGAAGGTTCTGGGGAAGAATCATAAGTTCTGAAAAATGCATGTATATATATTTATTTTCATACGTATATTCTGAACACAAGTGTGTATATGTCAGACAGCTAATTTTTTAAGGAATCAAAGGATGGCTGATATCTTTCATCATTCTTCATAAAAACTAACTCCTGTCACCATTACAGTCTCCCAAAAATTTGCACATATTGTCCCATCTCAAGTTAAAAATATGCTCAGAGGTATAAATAATGATGGTAAATAAATAATGGTGGAGACCTTACATGAAAAGTACTACTTTTGAATCTACAGTTTTAATAAAATTTCTCTTTTCACTCTTCGGAAAAGTGCATTAAAAATATACTCCTTCCATCATATGCTAGGAATATCAGCCAGCTAATTAGATAATATGAGTCACTGGGGCTATGTGCATTGACATTTTCAAAGAATACAACCCTTTACGTTCATTATTTTAAAGAACGAGTACTTTTCCTACTGTGGTCAGTAAATGTCCATTGCTTTATTTCAAGGTGAGTTGTGCCACATTGTCAGCCTTGTTTACTTATGCTTCACTGAATTAGGCTGAGGAGGATGCAGAAAAAAAGACTGTATAATATTTATGAAATAAAGACCTAGTCCAGTTCTCTCCAGGATAAAAATATGCTTTAAAGACATCTGCCAACTTCAGAAGTGCATTGATCTGCCAGCCAGTGCTTATTAGAGCCACCACAGAGAAATAAACACAACTTGGAAAAGTGAATCCTTCCTAAAACCAAATTTTGCAAGGCTTATTGTATACAGATGCTGGTTTATTCCAGCAAATGTGTGCCAGATATGCACAGCTGTCTTTCTGTCACTTTTGATCCACCTCAGTATGTCTCCCCTGCTAGTTCTGTCTGTACTTTGCTGAAGGTGTTAGAAGGGAAAAAGTTCATTTCTCATTTTGAAACTTTCTCTTCTCTAGTATCCATCTCCCTCATATTTCTGTGGGGCTTTTTTGTCTCTGTGACGTGGAAGCCACAAACAGATGTCAAACACCTATCGAATACAAAAACTCATATCTGAGTTGCCCATGACATTAAATAAAGGCCTAAAACAATAATAAGGTGGAGGTGCTAGTCCCTCCTCTAAAAAAGCCAAACACTGATACTTTTCACTTAACTGCCTGAAGCTTATGATTTAAAGGCTTGTTTTCTCTGCTGACAGCCCCAAGCTGTGCCCAGTTTCTCTACAGACAAAAGGATAAGAGAGATGGTGACAAGCACACACCCCTTTTATGAATCAGAGAAACACTGCTCTTCTTGTTCCCTAGGCACTGGCCAGTTGAAACCTGAGCCACAGTTTTACAGCTTAGCACTTACCAGCTGGCTTTCACGTGAAAGGCTTTTAAAATATATACGTACGTTCACGCACACACATGCACAGAGTAAGGTATTTTTGGTTCTGATGACAGTTACAGAAATATAGAAAAAATGTCTCTAAATCATGTTTCTTGTTGCAACTGAGACTCTTTGTATCTTCTCCTGTGCACCTTGGACAAGGGGAACAGATTGTGCCTCTCCCCTTTTCATCAATCTTTTATGTATTTGAAGGCTAATGTCATATCCTTGTTCAGATGTTTCTTCTTTAGGATAAATTACTCCAGGTTGTTCAACTGCTCCTCATAGCTGATATTTCCAAGTAGCCCAGGCTGCATATTTTGCTCTTGTTATTACTTGGAGCATGTTGATAGAACAGAAGGTTTACTTACATATCTTGGCATGGCATTTCCATGTTTTATCATCTCAGTGAGGTGTTTGCCTTTCTTTGCAGGAGCCTGACATTACCTCCTAACCAGTTCACCCTATTTGCTGCCCTCCAACCAGTCCAGTCCTACAGTTGGTAGAATGGATGAATTCCTTACGTAACTTAACAGTCAGCCCAGATTAAAACAGGGGAATCTCATACATTAAGTTTTCTCTGGTTTCTGGATTTATTTGAACAGAAGAATGCAATAAAGTTCCTCTAAGTTTGTAGATATTTGTATCTGAACGAGTCATCCAGTATCCCTTTGTAGGTAATGGCAATAAAAGGAAACAGGCAATTCTGTGGTACAATTCATCTTGCTCTGCTATACACATATCAAGTAGGTCAAATGAATCACACATTATCTGATTCAAAAGTCAGGAATGTGAGCAAGGAAAACAGGAAAACAAAGCAAAACAGGTTAATCAGTACAAATGCAGAAAATGCTAAGTATTAAGGAAGAGACAGGAGGGGAGAAAGTGGATATAAATGGTGAAGACTTCATTGGTCTGCTAGAAATAGTTGCTAAGATCAAGCAAACAATGGCTGTGAGTATTGGATGGAGAAAATACAAAGTGAAAATAAGCTACAAAATATGTAATAAGATTCTGTATGTATTTAGAACTTCTCAACTTAGCAACTTAGCTGCTCACATGGAGAATTCTCAACAGCAGTTGAGAAGTAGTACTTTCTGTTAAGGAATATACTGTGTCTACTGGAAGAGGAAGTTGATTTGTCTGACATGGATGCAAGTCGGAAGCAAAATTTTGGTCTTTCTGAGTTCGACATTGACATGTGAGAAAGAGACAAAAGTAGAGAACAGAGGAGAAAGTGGGGCAAATCAAATGGAAAGGCACCAGAATAAAAGGAAAAGCAAAGAGGAAGAGGAAGAGAGATGTGGAGGGGAAAAGGCAAACACAAAGCTATGGACTGAATTTTATAAAGAAAAGCCAGTCAAATAAAGTTGGATTCATTTTCTCTACCTTCAGGAAAAAAACCTACTGGAGAAGCATTACGTGTAATTACACTGAAAATATGCTTTTGGAAGTCACTTTTATTCTTTACATGGAAAAAACCTAAGAAGTAAATGTATTACAGGATCACTTGTGTACTTGTTCATCTTGAAATATCGCAGAACAACATTTTACATTATGATGCATCTTTTGCAGGATGTCTTAAGCAAATGTTCTAAGTGTTTCTTACTCAAACTAGTCTTTAAGTAGATTAAAACAGTAGAAAATATATGAAACCATTGTAAAAATTGTTTCAAGTTCTATGTTTTCATTACTTTAAACACCTTACCTGGAGGTTTTTTTATATTCATCTCATGCACAGAAGAAATTGGCCCAAGAAAAGAAACATTCCTGGATAATGGGAAGCAACATGTGTGTATTTCTAAAAACAGAGAAACTCTTTGAACATCTTCCAAAGAATCCAAGTATATGCACACATTGTTCCACCTAAAAGGAGAGCTAACACTTACTGTCTTCTTACACATTGCTTTATTTTATCTTATGTGTTTATACAACTACTGCTTATATCCTGCAGTTTATCCATTAAGAATAGTTTTGGCTGGGTGCACTTCCTCCCTGCCCCCATCCTTGGTGGATCTTAAGGAGGAACTGTATCTCAGGGGAGAAGAAAGTAATTTATTTTTAGGTAGTCCTGTCAGATGGGAAAAAGGGCACTGCTCATTATAACATATCTTAATCCTACAGTCTTCTACCCTGCCTTCTGGTTCAGCCTGTGAGTGTGGAAAGGTACAATGAAAAGAGCAGTGCTTTCCACCCGTCTCCTCACTCTTGGTATTGCTCACATTTGAAAAAAACTGTAAGGAATTGCTTAAAGAACAAGGAGACAAGAATTACCAAAAAAAAAAAAAAAGTTAGAAAACAACTACTGCTGTGCTTTCTCCTTTACTTCTGCAGTCATTTCACAGTCACAGTCTCTCAGTCAGTGAATGTGAATGACTGAATGACCCTTGGAAACAATTAGTGCCATGTGTTACCTCCTGACAATAAGTTGTACATCCTTCCTCATATCAAATGATTTAAATTATCCTCATATTAACCAGTAAAATGTAACATTGGAGCACAGTTTAAGAAAAGAAGTTTTGTGACATCTGAAGTAATTCCTTCTCAGAACCAAGCTCAGAAATATCCAAAGAAAGGGGAGCTACTTCAACCTAAATAAATCATGAAATTGAACAAGAAGTATTTCTACTGAGAATGGGCAGTAAGGGGCCAGATGATGGAAGCTGTGCTCACATGGCTCCAAAACTTAATCTTGTGGTCAAAATCAGTGTCCTACCATGAGATATTTAGGATGAAAATATTCTTTATAAATATGTTAATGAAGTAAGAGTGCAGTGAAACATTATTAGGAAGCTAAATAAGTCATTCATGGGACAGAGAGCTTTAGAAACAGCAGAGTCTTCTTTTCTCTTCATGCCGGTTATTATTTCAGCCAGAGAGGTCTTAAAAATGAGAAAGGCAGTCAAAGACAAAGGCCTGAAATGGGTCATTTTTATTTCTTCATTTTTACCTCCTCAGTTTAGCCACATTTTTATAGCATCATGAATTGGCAATGCATAAAAAGTGATACTAATGGAAAGAAATCTGGTAGACACCACGTACGTGGAGAGTCATGGTTGGAAATTAGGAAGGTAATGAGGAAAGATGAGAGGGGATTTGGAGGGTGAATGAGCAGCATTTCACAAACAAATTAAGTCAGTGATGTCAAAAAGGCCAGACATATGTGGTTTTGTTTATTGTAGGGTAAGGACCTTAATTTTGTACGTAAAAGGCACATGTAATTATACTGAAAGTGCCAGAATAAAGAATTAAATATGACTTGTACCATGTGTGAAACCAGTCTCTCCTTGGAAACTGCAGTAGATCTGCAAAATGTATAGAAAATCGCTTCAATGGCAAACTCAACTTGAACTTAACCTGATATATAGAAATAGACCTAAGCCTACAAAGTCATCTGTCTTACTGCTGAGTTCTGTCTGGTGAGTTGCTCTGCATTTTGATTTTCAGAAACACCCACATATCCATTTCTCCTCTAAATAGAGAATGAGAGAACAAATGGGCCTTGTGTCATTGAAAGGGTCAACTTAGTTGTGTTCTAATGTCCTGAAATAAATCACCTTATAAAGCAGACACTTCTCATGGAGAACTTTTTGTCAGCTTTCCTAGTTAGAAGAGGTGGTAAGAGACTCTGCAGGCTTTCAGATGGTCTCATTAAGGTCTCATTAAGGGAAAAGCAATCTCCGATGATATTCAATCAGATTTTAATTTACTATTTTGTTTTTTCATTACAAATTAGTTATATTATTTTTCTTTAATTTACTCAGATGAAGTCAGAAATATAATTCAAGGCAGTATGGTTTTATATGTCTACTTCAAGTGTGAATGAAGCCTCATGTACTCATTCAGAAAATAATTATATAAGAACCTGTATGAGCAAATACATAATTTATGTACAACTTCTGTTTGGGAGATTAATCCTTTAGGAAACCTAGTGTCCATCTAACATGGATAGGGGCAACTCTCACACTTTCTAGTGTTTTGAACATAGTGAAGGATATTTATCATTGGTGTTAGCATGAGAATTGACTGACACTGGGCATACACCGGGCATTGCTAAGACCCAAAACAATGGCAGGCAGGTATTCTAGAGAGAATGAAGAGAGAAGAGCATGAGCATCAGCTTTTATTCGTTACCTCTCATTACCTTTTCATTACATCAGCATTAATTCATTAAGTCTCACCTGCCCACTGGTGTGGAGAGCTGGCAGCAGCTCTTTCGCTGATTTTCCTTAGTACCGCAAACCTGCCATCGGGTTGCCCAGTTTGAAAAGGAGAAGGTAGCACCAGCCCCTTCTAGAAACAATCTAATGTACCAAACAGGCACTTACAAGTCGGATTCCAGTTTTGAGAACTTTTCTGGCTGTTATTGGCTGGTTACTTAAACTTTTTTCTGAACATGGACATGTTTTGCAGCAAAAAATAGACATCAAAGCCCTTGCTTCTTTGAGAGTAGAATAATTTTTTGCCGAATTACCAAAATTATTTAGATAAAACAGACATGTCAGAGCAGACCAGTGTTCAGTTTAATCCAGCACTGCCAGCCAAGAGTGTAAGTACAGCTCGAGCAAAGTGGGTTTTAACAGTCTCTTCCATAAAACTGTCCAAACACCATTCAAATAATGTGCACTTTTAGCACCCACAATGTTCTGTATCAGTTAATTCCACACTTTAATTTAGTGTTGTGAAAACTGCAACCTCTTGTCATCTGCCTTGCTCTTACCAGTTGGTGGTTTTCACTCCTAGGTCTAGTAGAGAACAAAAAGGGAGAACAGGCAGTTCCCCTTCTATCCTCTTAATGGCACTCAAGATTTAGGTGTCTGTTGTGAACCCCCTCAGCCATCTCTACAGTCTGCTCTGTGGTTCCTTTGAGGCTCAGAAGTCATCCCAGATTTTCAGTTGTCCTTGTTGCCCTTGTCTGAGCCTCTTGCAGTTCTATCATTTTATTTTTGAGATCGAGCAACTAGACGTACACAGTGTGTTCAAGCTCTATATGCCTCAGGGATTCATCATCATCAGGTGGTGGCAGAGTAATGTTAGTCTTCTTGTCTGTTTTATATTGCTTTCCTCAAAATCCCTAACATTCAATTTCTTCTTTCCTCTCTCTCTCTTTTTTTTTTAGTCTGCTACTGGATGACTATGTTACTTCCATATTTTCACAGAGCTGTTCCTTAAAACCCCAAGATCTTATTTCTGGTTGGTAATTATCAGCTCATGATACATGCAAAGTTAGGATTTTTGTCCTCTGTACATTACCTACATCTATTAGCATCTCCATTTGTTTAGTAATTCAGTACTGTGAGATACTTCTGTCCCTCTTTTACAACTAACTTTCCATTTCTATGCCATAAATTATCAGCAACAAACTGTCACCAAAGTGTGACCTTTTCTAGATCATTTATAAGTTGAACCAGCATAAATCACACCTAAGTTGCAATTGTGTTCATTCTGAAGTCATCAAGTGTTCTATAGAAAGCATGAAATTTTATCAAGTCTGTCTTTGTTTATTCTTTACTGTGCTTGTGTTAGTTCTAGCTTAAAGAGACAGAGTGTCAGGTGATGTGTAAGCAGACATTGAGAAGCCCAATCTTCATTTTTTGTGACCCCTACAGGCATTCCACTTGGTCTGGGAGGTAAAAAGACAAAGGCACCTACAGTGAAGCAAGACACAAAGCTGAGTAACCAGCATGGGAGGTAAAGAGCAAGAGGTAATGACTTAGAGGAGTGGGAGACTGAAATAGAGGAAAACCTAGACATAGCCTCAAACTGCATTGATAATCAGAGAGAGTTCCAATACCAGAAAATGGCAAAGGAGAAGCAGGGAAACCAAAACAAGTAAGGAGCTAGAGGGATTCTCCAGAACGATACTTGGTACCAAGAGACAGAAGGGAAAATCACACTCCAGAAGTAGATGAAAGCACAGGTAAGGAAAGAAGGGATTCATTTAAAGGACAATTGTCCCCAGTATTTGCGCTCAAAACTGGAAAGGATGCCATTTTTTTTCCAAGTAAGACAGTGTGAGAGAGAAGTGGAGTTCTATAAGGTATAAAATCACCAATTCTTTTATTTGCCGTTATATCCTGACAGAAATCTCACATCAGCTGACGCTGGCTTTGGTAGAAACTACAGAATAAATATGTGCGTACCTTAGCAGTGCTGTAAATTTGAGAATATAATCTGCGAGTAAACAGGCCGTAAAAGAAGATGGTTACAATCTTTCCTAAATCGTCTCCAAAGGGAACTGCCCATGCTGCATGTTGTATAGGCAGTGCTTGTTAGACAACAATTTTCTCAGTGGAAGAAGATCTAATTGACACTGTCAAGAAAACCTGTTGCCACATTTCTAAACCCAGCAGTTTTTCACAAAGTACTGAAATCTATGCATCTGGCAAAACCTATCTCTGATCTGTAAAATTTGCTCACAAACATCATCCTTGAGTCTAGGGCTGATTTTAAAAATCTTGTTCCTATTGCAGCACTGTCTCCAAATTGCAGATGAGAAAATCATTCAAGAGACAATAAACTCCAAGTTGGAGCAGCCTCACATTTTGGGTTTTGTTTCTCATTAGCTGAATTGATATTTCTTGGCTAGTATTTTTATCTGATTAATTACTGATGAGCACCAGAGTGATAACTCTGAAACCTTCACATCGTTCACTGTACAGCGTAGTGCCAGAAAAAAACAAGATTTCCAATTATGAGCTGCCAAATTCCTTTAGCCTTGTTACAGAAGATCCACTCAGAATGACAAATTAATTCATTTTCCTTGCCAATCTAGCCATTGTCCTCTCCACTGAGACTGTCAATAGCTGCCAATTGTGATGCTGAAAATTGTGATGTTTTATGAGACATTTGGCTTGCTTGCTGGTGTCAAGGGATAGGAAGTAGGATTGACAAATTCACCCGGAATTTGTTCTCTACAGAACTGGTAAAATCTTACACCCAAGGAAGACTTTCATGTCTGAATGTTAAACAATGGTCCCCCAAAATATATCTTAGGAATAGAAAATAACAATTCAAGAAACAAAAATATGTCTTTTAGAGGTCAGAACTGTCAGGATAAAATGATACAATCACTGACAAAAAATGTGCTGTGATAAATTTTTGCAAAGGAAATGTTAAAAAAAAATACTTTCATTAATTTA
>WBMZ01000731.1:0-81515 GCA_013400975.1 Atrichornis clamosus | reverse complement strand
AAAAAAAAAAAGGTATTTGAAAAAATTTTGAAAAAGAAAAAATAAAAAAAAATACTTTAACTGCATTAATTTAAAAAAAAAAAAAAGTCAGAAAAAACCCCCAAGAGACAAGAAGAAGTAGGGGAACAGAAATGGAGTAACAATGAGATACAAAGATAGCTGAGATATGGCCCACAAACTAAATCTATTTCTCAAAAATTATGAAATTAGCAATATAGAGGGATGGTGAAAGAGAATGGGATTTGTAGAAATAGAAATTAATTCATTTTAAGTGGGAAAAAAACTGTCAGATTTAAATGGGGGCAAGAGTGGGGAATAAAAAAAATTAACTTGATAATCTCCATCCCAGTATTCTGAGAAAACTGATACTCACAATAGCACTTCTGTAAATGTCACAGTGGGTTTGGCATAATACCCTCTGAATGAATTACAGTATATACGATGTATGCAACATCTGTATTTGAGGAGGAAGGGGGAAAAAATGCTCAGACAAGTCTGTGTCTTGTTATATATCATTATACCCTAGACGTTAGAACAGAGTTTGAAGTAATTAACAATTAATAAAATTGAAATAAATAGAAAAGGAGATAGGGTCCAGTATGGATTTAGCACATGTAGACTATATCACTGTTTTGATTTGAGCCTAGCCAGAGGCCAGAAACTACCCAGGCTTGCTCCTTCCTCGCAGCCAGACAGAGGAGGGAGAAAAAAAATTCAAAGCGTTCATGAGGTTTGTAATCAAGGAGTCAAGAGAGGCTTTAACTTAAGAGAGAGTAAATTTATTATACTAAAACTAACAGAAAAAGATAAGAAGTAAAATGAGCTTTTGGAAAACACCTTCTTCCCCCTCACTCCCTACTCCCAGCTTTACCTCCTACCCAAATGGCACAGGGAGACATAAAATTAGGGGAGGGGGGGTTTTAGGTTAATTCTTCATCTCTGGATTCTTCCTGCTGCAGAACTGGAGTCATTTCCCCTGCTGGATGGTGGGGTCCCCTCTGGGAGACAGTTCTCAGGAACTACTCCCTTTAGAAAATCCATCTCATAGGCAGCAGCCTTCTGCAAACTGCTGCAACATCAGTCCATCCCACGGGCAACAGCGGCCCTCAAACTGCTGCAGCGTGGGCCACTCCCCCACAGGCTGCAGTCCTTTTCAAGCATCCACCTACTCCAACGTTTGCAGGTGGGTCTCTGCACTCCTGTGCTCCTCCATGAGCTACAAGGGAGGACATCCTGCTTCACCATGGTCTTACCACCACCTGCAGAGGAATCTCGGCTCCAGTTCCTGCACCTCCTCCCACTTTCTTCTGAACTGACCTTAGTGCCTCCATGTTGTTTTTCAGCTCACATCTTCTCACTCACCTCCCCACCTCCCTGGCTGGAATTAAAACTGCGCCACCAGAATTGTTTTGAATTTCTCAAATATGTTATCACAGAGGCATTACCACTTTTTATTCGGCTAACGGCATGTCCATCTTTGCAGCCAGCCAGACATTGGCCCTGCAGGACATGATGGCAGGGCTTCTAGCAGCTTCTCACAGGAGTCAGCCCTGTATGCCCCCCAACTACCAAAAACCAGGCCTTGCAAAACCACAACAATCACACAATCACATAGTCTTTAATCAGAGATGTGATTCTTTAAAAAGGAGAATGGGAACGAAATAGACCACAGTTATACAAATTGCTATAAAGTGGTTGGTACAGCTCAAAATGGGAAGTTATTACTTAAGTGGAAAGAGAACGATGACCAGAAAAACTATAAATGAAGAAAAGTAGCAGGTAAAAGAAGACATCAATGAGTAGTACTGGAAGAGGATCTATGTGGCTAAAGTAGTATTAGTAAAAGACTTTCTTATGGATTGGTTCTAGGATACTTTTCCAGTTATTCAGCATTTTCATTCATTAGGTTGTCACAAGGAGCAGAAGTGATATAATTAGATGTACTGATGACAAAATATGAGGAAGAACTGTCAATAAAGGGAAGAATCATGAGATTCTATAAAAAGTATTTTAATATAATCAGATGCAATTCAATAGTGGAGAGTCACAGAGAGTCACTTAACTAAGGCAAAGAATTTCTCCTAGAACTTGGTTATTTAGAATGTAGTGAGAAGGAGAAATGCCTGGGTTTATGAGGCAATCACGTTCCTGCTTAGGAACGTGAAGCAGTTGTATAAAAGAGAAATGCAACCACTAGGCGTTCTGGTATTAATGCTATTGATAAAGGCAATGGGAAGCAAATATTTGTCAAAACAGAGAAGTTTCAAGCAAAAGTGACTAGTATTTTTCAGTCAAATTAGGTTTTGCTAGTGAATTTCCACTCAGCTTCAGCAGTGCCACAGCCCTGGATTGTCAGCAGCATTCTCTCTTGGGTAATCTCCCAGCTTCTTCATGACAATTTTAAATGACTTGAGATAAATGGCACATCCAACCTGTACCCAGTGGCGAGCTGATGGCATCATTTCACTTCCCAAAGCACTCTCAGTATCTTCTTTTCTGATTGTGTTTGCTGCCACAGTTGCCAAGACTTTTGTTAGCAAGCACAGGCTGCCAGCTCTGCATCAGGACAATTCCTACATTTCTTTCTTACCTCTTTTTTGAGGCTTTGTAGAATGAGCTGCTTTGAACAGCTGGGCCTGTTTGGAAAAAGCGCAATATCTGTCTTTTTATTTCCAAATGTTTGTAATCAAGTACTAACATGTAGGTGGCTCAAAGTTTGACAGGACTTCCAACATAAAATTTTCAAATTCATATCTCAACTTAAAAGGTCCATGGGCTTCCTTCACGCCTTTTGACATGGGCACTTCCACAGTAGATCTTGGACTGTCTGGATCAGTCTCTCAGAAGACAACTGGTGCTTGATAGAGGTAATTTCAGTCCCCACTGGCTTAGTTCTTCTTGCATTTGACACTCTTGCTACCTGCTTAAAGATAAGAAGAATATTGTCTCTGAAGAGTGTCTTAGAGTAAAAGCAATCAAAACTCAGGATTGCACTTCCATGAGATAGATCTCCCCCACTCCCGGGTACTTTATACAAGACTGACACTACATTATAGTCTAGGGCTCAAATGAAAAATACATTGTGATAGGGGAGAGGGGGGATTGTCTATTCCTTAAGGAAAAATTAAATATTTCTTATTGCTAGAACAATGTGGAATGCAGAGCCATCCTAACTCCTGGGAACTCTGTGTGCTTACCTAGAACCTGAGGGCAGCTTCTCAGGCAATCTCCAAGTCTGGGTGAGACTTGGAAGTTCCCTGGAAACACAGGGATTGCCCTCTTACTTCAAAGTCCTTGGTTAAGTCCCCAAAAGTTGTGGCAGCACCTTTACTGCCAGGGCAGACCCTCCAATTCACAGCAGACTCTAAAGCTCTCTGCCTTCCCTCTGAAGGGTTTGACAGTGTTGTCTGGAAGTGGTGGATTATCCAGTCTCAATAGATCACCATGGATCTGCAAACTGTTTCTTCCTTCAGTGGCTCAGAAGTCAGGCATCAGTTTAATGAGATTTTGCCTTCATCCTCNCAGTGGCTCAGAAGTCAGGCATCATTTTGCCTTCATCCTTATGAAAGCATTTCAACAGGATGTTTTTCCGAAGCTTGATTTGATTTTGTTTGAATTGGTTTTAAAATACTTTATCAAAAAATTTCTAGAATTGTATTGCCTGTAGGCAATAACTCTGCACAAAAGCATAGATAACACTGGTAATATAAAGAGTTCTTGGAATTAATGGCTACTCAGAGAAGCGACCTGTGAAATGATGTGGCACAAGTTGTCAGAGTTGGTCTGTATAGTTCACAGGGAAAAACTCATTCTTAACATAAACAGCAACCATTTTTTTTGCCCTGAATAAATCATGTAGCCCACTGGCACTCATTTGCAATGTTTTATAACTTACTGCCTTTACAGTGCTTAGCGCTTGGGTTTAGTGCAGATCCCTGAGCTTATCTCTAACCTCTGTTTATCTCTCACCTCTGCTAATGCGAAGATTAGTTTCTGTGAACATTGAGATGGATCATCTCTGCAGACTGCTGGCTTCTTGTCACCAGTTCTTTGCTTCACAGGGGCTGAACTTTAGAAATTTTGTTGGTTTTTTTCCATCTTAAGTTCCCTCACCCGCAGTCTGTCTTCCTAAAAGATATTTCATGCTCTGTCAGGATCCTGGACAACAGAGCTGCTTTTCTCTCACACTGAAGAGGATCTGCTTGTCTGGCACTGCTCACTGCCTAGCAGTGGGAGGTGATATTGTGTGTCTCACGTATGGAGCTGTCTCTAATTAACCAAACGTCTGTGGTTCCAAAGATAAATGTGGGTGCTGGGAGCCTCACCACTATGATACAAGTTTGTGTGCCATCTTGACCATCTTGGTTCTGGGCTTAAGGAAAACGTTTTTCTAATTTCTCATTCTCAATGGAGTGTCAGTGCTTGCCAAGCAAGAAGAGTGTTTTATCAGCTGTCCTAGTATTTCAGGCATTATTTCTGGCAAAAGTATCTCCCTGGCGAAACTGGAGTGGAAAGCCTTACCTTTATAATCACCTCTGGTTTTCCCAATACCAAGATAATTATACATGCAAAATATTTTTGCCTGGGAGACAAGTATACTTTGTTATTGAAGTCTCTCCATACTAATACTGCAAATTTGTTCAAGTTTTAAGGGCTATTTTCCTGTTAAGCTCTCACTTTTTTGCTGTCCCAAATCCTCATTAACCAACCATTGTTACCTTATTTCATGTTGCAGAGAGACCTGCATGTTTCAGCAAACTGAACCAATCTATGGATTCATTCAGGTAAGGACACACAGCTTTACAGACTTCAATGTGGATCATCATATAACTCTCTGTGGAACAAAAGGCCATATCAAAGTACATATATGCCTTATCAAGCTGGGGAAAAGTGGGTCAAGACAATCATGCAGGACAAACTCGTGCATTGGTCAGATAATTAACATCCAGCAGTGAGGTGTATTTTCCCATCACTTCAGTACATAAGAACTCTGCCATCCCTCAGTACAAATGCATTTATCCTGCAGGATAATTTTTCCTTCATTTGGAAATGTGAACTCATTGCTTCGGCTACTGATCTACTCGATGCACTTCTTGTTTAGTACACCTTTGGCTGCACCTTCAGTTTCCTCTTCCTTTCTGTCCAGCCCTCTGTTTGTGTGTCGCCAAGGCCGTGGAGTCAGAGAACAGCCAAAGGATGACATCGCTGATGCCACTGCATCCTGCTGAGGGCAGGATCAAGACTAAGAGTGTCAGCAGGGGCAGCTGATCTATGACCATATTTCCTCCTTTTGTGCATCCTATGGGACAAAGAGGGTACCTGTAATGGACACTTAAGAACTACAGCATCTCAAATGTCATTCGTTAAATATTTCCTTGTATACATCTTTAGCGTTCAACACCATTACTGAGGTGTTATTGAAAAGCTATTGCACATCTTTCTGTAGGCTGGTAAATTAAAACTGAACCACAGGATCACACAGAGGGCAATGCCAAAAAACTTGATTAGAAGAGCTATATGTGGTAGAGTAAGGAATTCAAAATAGTCCACTGAAGACACCATATGTCCTTCAGACAACTAGTCATCTTTAATCAAAGAATTTAAAGGAAGACTTGTTCTCAGTGTCAGTCTGTAATCCAGATTTAGTAAGAACCTTCATTTTGAGAAACAACATTTTTTAAAGCATCCAGAAGAGGAAGGAAAATGACACGGTGCTATTATAAAAACTAACAGTAACAGGAGATAAGAAAAAGTTCTTAATTATTAATTTTATCCTAGGAACAGTTCTTACGAAGTGTTAATAATTTTTTTTACCTAAATAGAGGACTGAGCAAAGATATCACGTGTGTAGCTGCACATGCAATATCAACAAATTATTCTACCTTTTTCACTTCAAAATACCAGATACATCAAACCAAAATCTTTTTTCAGAAGTGTTTTTATTGCAACATTTTTTCCTTGGACTTGGGATTAAATTTTTGATCCAAATGAGAGAGAGAGACAAGCAGAAGCTATTCCCCAAGTGATTGTTGAACTGGGATGTGGAAGCCACAGGTGCAAGTTCCTGTCTGTATCAGACAGAAGGAATTTCACTGTGTAGCAAGTATTTCATCTCACATCAGTGCCTCCAGTATTGCTATTCTGAGAATAGCTCTTTTTTAATGTTTTACATCAAGGAAAAAAATGTTTCAAAGTCTGTTGTTCTTTTTCAGTATGGAATGAACACAAATTTCAAAATCTTTTTTTTTCCCTGAACTTGAATTCTCATTTTTCAACTAGCTCTACAATCACATGATCCACCTTATATTTTACTGCCAATCTCACACATGTCATAAACAGAGTCTCCAGCTACAGAATGAATTATTTATATGAAGGGAGTGAATCCCAGAACGTTGCAAGTTTCCTGCATGAATACTTTTGTGCCTCTCGTTTGTCACACGCTTCATCCCATATTTGGCTCTTGTCAGATTGAGAGCAAAGGCCGCAAGTAGCTGCCTCAATAGGAGCATCTGCTCTTCCCCTTTTTTTTCAGAGCCCAGAGGAGGTGAAAATGTGACACTGCTATACTAGGAGTGTTTTAATACCCGCTTTGTGTCTGCCCTGTCCCTGTGCCTGAAGGGAAGTGGAGAAGATGGAAAGATTTGTTCTTTCTTAATGTCTTTGCTCATGGATAGGGTAAACTCTGGCACATCATCTACATCTGCCTGAACATCAGTGCCATGTTTTGTACAGGTGCTATGTGGACACAGAGACAGTAAGTGGGATAGCTTTTACATTTTGCACGACTTCCACAAATTATTAAATGAGAAGGAGTTTTTCACAATTTTAATAACATTTTATTATTTGTTTTTAAACTCTTTTTTTTCCTATTCCTATAAAATTTTCCTATTTAACACGGAGTGCTCATGAGGTCGATGGCTTCCAGCAGACCCTGAGGTGTCAGTTCTTCATAGCACAGAAGACCATACATCTGAATTCTCCCTTTTGAATGGCAGGATTCTCCACCAAAACTGCAAACCTGGAAGAGACTGTAGAGAACAGGAAAGCGTATGAGCTTGAAAAAAGGCCCTAATGAAAAGCAGTGGAGCTGCAGTAAACAATCTTGGGAGATAAATACCAATTATGGAGGGTACTTTCTTTCAGCAACACTAGGAATAAAGCAGTATAAATTACACACAGTAGAGAAATAAATCTAGCTTTAATTAGGTCAGAAGTGCATGTGTCTGTAATGATGAGCTTGTCAGATGCTGCTGCCTCTGCTCCTCCCCAACTCCAGGATGTGGCTCCAGGTTTTAGATGTGTTTCACCAGGAGCTCCACAACCTGTTGCCTGCAATGGCCCTGGTGCATCTCTAGAAGGTTTTGAGTGCTTTTTCTGCCTTAACTGACAGGAGCAAAGCCTTCTGGGATAATTAGTGCTGCTTCAATTGGACAGGTAGCGGATGGGAAATAAACAGGTTCAAGAGCTCAAGGGACATCCGTGTTGCTGTAGGCAGGGAGGCAGTGGAAAATAAATATAGCTAAGCAGTTGGAAAAATATTTATTTATTTATGCTCCTTTCCTTTTGAGATGTGAGATGAGGACCAGCCCCAATATGAACTCATTTTTTTTCCTAAGCAGTTGCCAACTCTCTGAAGCCCTCGAAAATTGCATTCCACATAAGTCTATGGCCAGCTACAGTGATGACCCATTTGGAAATGCTTTTCTTTATTGTTAACTGTGAAAGGAGATAATTTGTTACATAAATAATAAATTAGATGTGTATTAATTTAGAACTGCTTGTCTGAATGGTTTGCAAAGCAGCTGTGTGATTTTAGGCAGTCATATGCTGTCAATTAACAACTTATTCTAAGCCAAATCTGTGTAAGCTTATTATGTGTATCACACAGTGTGGAATTTCTTCACAGGTTTTACTAATTCTGGCTGTATACTATTGGCTGCATAGTAGTCTAAAACTGCTAAAGATTAGTAAAAATCCCAGTTAAATTACTGAAGGACAGAGGGAACTTCCAGCTGCATTCCAGCTATTAATCTGCTAGTGATACTTTTCATGTTGTTGAGAAGTTGGGAAACCTCATTAAAATCCCAAGCTTTTCTTTATGGAAAACTTAATACGAGTCCAGGAGGGCAACATTAAAACTGAATATTCATAATACATTACCAATATTGTATTCAATTAAGGGAGGGAGTTTTAAGCTCATAGCTAGACGTGCAGTATGGCTTATACTTACAAGTCTGATTGCTATCTGTCTTTCCAAAATCAATATGCCCCAACATTTCAAAGAACTGATCTTGTGTCCTTAAAGAATTTGGAAATCTCTGAGATAACTAATTATTAAAAAAAAAATGTTTAGAGGAGCTCAGTGGAAGCCTTTGACCACTTCCTTTTATTTTTTAAATGTGCTGTATATCAAAACAGTAATTCCACATTTTGATTATTCTGGTCTCACTGGAAGATAACAAGACCTTTAATAAATCTTGAGGGGCTGCCTCTGAACTGTACAATTATTCAAAGACTCTCATAACAATGTAAGTTTTCCCCACTCAATGTTTCTAAAAGGATAATCCTAAAGATAATAGAATGACTGAGCTACATTCCTTCATACTTGTCATTAGTATTTGCAATATACACCACTGTATAATTTGGACTGAAGTACACAAGCATGACCATGTCTGATTTTCTGCAAAAGTGTTCCTTCTCTAATGTGGTCATTGCTAAGAAAAAAAAGACAAGCTTTTGTGCAAAGTCCAGGACATTTTTTTGCCACACAAATTTACCCACAATCTCCCAAGCATATGGAGCTTTAAGGATTTTAACAGGAAGAATTGCTCATGCTGTGTATCAAGTCCTCAATAAAATCACTTATTTTGAAACTTGTTCCATTAAAAAAATGATGTAGAAGTTTAGGCATGAATCGGGCAAAACTCAAGAGTATCAAGACTATATATTTCTGTGTTTTCCAGTGTAATGGCTCCCCAGCTTCTCACTTACATTATCTGGGCACCTGATCCACAGCTAAGTAGGAGAATGAACAACTCCATGTCATTGGTAGGAAATGTGTCCTACTGGAAGATATATTAGAAGTTTTCCCTGTTAACAGTGTTCTTTACTAATACTTTGGGATATCTGCTTCTGCCTTCTCTGGAAGGAAGATCTGTATTCCATTCAGCATAGCGTGAATATGCTCAGTCCTGACTCCTTTGCTCTTCTTCATCTTGATGCACCTTGCTTTCTCCATTCCCTCTCTTCACCATTTGATGTTTTTCTTCCTTTACCTACCCAACTCCATTTTCTCTCCAGTCTATCAGCTCCTTCAGAGACAATTTTTTAAGATCTAGAATTCAGTATTTCTCCTGTCCAGACACATGGAAAAAGAATTTATTCTCAAACAAATATTAAATTTAAAAAAAAAAAAACAGTAGGAAAACCTGCAGAAAAATTGAATCAAAACATCTTTGGGGTACAGCTGCCTGCAGACAAATTTATTCAACAAATGATGAGTTTCAGTGTCACCACGCTCTGATCCTTCCCTTAGTAGAGTAATTCAACTGCAGTTAAATGGGCAAAATTGCTGTTAACATGATATAAGAGTAAACAGAACTGCCATAAAACTGAGAGGCAACCGTTTTTAAACCTGATAAAAGTATTTTCTTGTGCAGAAAATGTTTCACACACAGTTTCCCTTGGAATGAGAACATTGACACCAAGAGCTTAGAGCAATACAGAGAAATACAGCAATTTCTACATAGAGTGTGAACATCCAATTACATTAGACAGATTTCAGTTCAAGGCTTCAGTGGCTATTATCTGATCTAACAGAGTTAGAACTGGATGAAACTTTCCTCACAGCAGATTATTTCATAATTTTCCATAACAAAAGTGTCTGAACCTTCTGCTGCACCATTTGGCCATTCAAAGAAGTACAGAGGAAAGGCAGTACACCAAATTAAAAGCTTGAGTCTGCTTCATTTAACTGTAAGCAAAAGAAATAGCATCGTATTAGATCATATGGGGATATATCATTTATGTTAGGAAAAATCACAAAGATTTATCCTGACTGTTTCAGGTCAGAGTTCTTCTTAACTAAAATGAGCTGCTCTTGCATTGCATTTCTTCTTTTCTGCATCCTTCTTTTTCCAGTTTGCCTTTTCTGCCTCTCCACACCTCTACCTGCATATAGTATAACCACTTACTCTGGAGTAAATATAACCACTTACTCTACTTCTTCACTCAGACTGACAAATTCTGATTCCTCTGTTAAGTTCCTCTAGTAAGCCAAGCAGCCAGTAAAATTAATAACGTTTGCATAGCATTTCTTTTTAATTCATTCTATTGCTTAATTTGCTTATATGATTGTGCAGCTGAAGAAAAGGGATAAAATGTCAAACTATTGTACAGATCCAAACCAGCCCCTTTGAACTCTGATTTTACAGCAGAAGCATCAAAGAACAATTGCTACTCCAAGGCTTTTTATCAATAGAAACTGTAAGAAATAAATGAAAAAGAACATATTCACATTCTTGCCTCAATTGCCCATTCTGACTTTAGGAAGTTCCTGTTGAATTTGATGGTGTAGGATTAAGCCTTTGGGCCCAGATCCTCAAAGGTACTTAAATGTTGCAAAGCTAACTTTTATTCCCCCTGTGACCTCATGGATTTCTCAATCCAAATACAACTTCCCAGGGAATGAATAAAATCAGAAATCAGCAGAGCAAGGATCTGCCTAAATCAGCCATGCCTGAAGAGCAGAGAAGTGGGACTAGACATAGTCACCTGCCTCCACATAGGCTCAAAGTTGCCAGTTTCACTAACCTGGAGGACCTGTTTTCTGTTTCTAGTCTACTGTAGTACTTCTCGTCGTGATGGGCCTGTTGGGGCGATAGGTGCTGTGGGTTGCCATCATGGGATGGCTCCAATCTCCTTGCTGAGGTAGGGCAGGGCATCAGCCCTCAGCCCCCACTACCCCCTGCCCTCGCAGAGTACTTGCTTCTCCTTCTCCGTGTGTGATGCATGAAAAAGTGGAGACAAGAAGTACTGCAGCTGCAGGGGGATAAAAGATTTCCATCTTTATCTAACCTGCTGCTGTCTCAGATTCTCTCCCCAGCTGCATTTGTCAGGCCCACCATATTTCACTGTTCTCCATCACCTCTCACCCTACTCTGTTGCTCCATTTTTGTGGAAATTCATTTATAAAAGGAAGACGGTTATATTTATAATGTAGAGCATGCTGGAATGCTTAATCTCTCACTTCATTTTTTTTTGAGTGTGCCTTATTCAGACGTGGACTGATAAGATGACAAGTGCTAAAACAATCTGTGAAATGATGCATGGACTTTTAAGCAAATTAATAAGTGCCTTGGAGCAAAGATATATATAATCACAGAAAAACCTGGCTCTTTTCATAGGAGATATATCCTTGAAACACTGTTTTATCTGGTTAATTAGAGTTAGGGGGCTGGAAACACTGGCTTGCTCAAGATTAAAGAGAAAACTTAAAATATTCAGATGGGAATTTGTTTTATATAATATACTACATACACACTTAAATATGAAAGTTTGATCCTTTAATATTTAACCAATGGACAGTCCACCGAGACATCTCTTTCATTTCCACTGGGGTCCTGGTACAAGCACCAGCTAGTTTTAATAGACATCACACATTTTAAAAAAAAATAGGTGCAGTTAAGACACAGTTCAGCTAAGAGCCATGGGGCACAATATGTTGCATGGGTCAAAAGCACACGTCCTAAAGGAACTAGTGAACTAGAACAGTGTCTTTGTTATTAATCCGGAAATTGCATTTTTAGAACATATATTGCTGACTATATAAGTCTCCTTTTTTTTCTCTTCCAGTAATTTCTTTTTTCACATGAACAGAGCAAACATCTCTCTTTGTTCCTTATAAAGATCTTTTAACTTTCCTGTTCCAGCTAGGCAGTAACAATCCCTTATGCACCTTAACATTTATGTTTATGCAGGCTACAAATGCTCATGCTCATACTCATACCTGACATCTTTAATACACACTTCCATCTGCCAGCGACCTGCCCGTGACCTTCTTCAGAAATGCAAGGTAACTTGGCTAGCTCTATTTCTGGTCCTTCTGAAAAAGGATTGTCAGGTCAAATTGTGACAGTTTAAGTGTGATGTCTGATATTGACTGCTGTCCAGCAGGGACTGTAAGCGCTGCGTCTCCCACTTCATTCAGGACCTTACTATTGACTTGCTCTGTCGTCTTAAGGTTAGTCTTTCATCTCCTATGCTTCCAGGCGACGAAATAAGTGGCACTTGAGCAAACTGCTGCACCACAGCCCAGGGGCACTGCTCTTGTGAGCTACTATGACTTCAATGCCCACAAATTAGATGACCACTGCACAATGTGTCAGAAAGATCTGTAATTGCTATTAAGGCATGGTTCTGTAGCTCAGTTTTAAGTAAAATAACTTTTCCAATATACCTATTTCTTTATGTGTCTTCGTGTTCATGTGTATACTTTGAATGACAGGGGACAACTTCTTTAAAAGAGAAGTCCTTGCACAAAGAGTCAAGAAAGGGAGAAACTAAAAATCAAGCAGACAAAAAAAACACCCAAAACCCTCCCATTGCTCTATGCATTTTTTAACTGTATGTTATTGCTGAAATATTATTATTTCATCTTATTCTTCCCCTTTCCACCCTGCAGCCTTGTCAAAGCATTTTCCTAACACCCGTATTTGTGCTTGCCCATCCTTTCCCACAGTGCATGTCCTCATGGTTATTTCATTTCCAACTCTAATTTTTTAACATAAAATCTAAATATGGGGCATTAGGAGCTTTGAAGTAGTCCTTTTAGTAGAGTAGGAACCTGAAAGAGCTTATGGGTGCAGAGGATCCGTGCTGGTTACTGGTCAGGGTCACTAGCAAAAGGGCAGAGAACAGAAACATCTTTACATTCCTATCTTTCTCCTTTTCATTTTAGTGAATAAATAAATCAGTTGGAGTTAAAAACTGAGTGCTTCAAGAGTTACAGAATTCAGTTTGGTCTGATCTTTGATGTAATTTAGTGTAACGATGGAATACCAGACTCTTCAAAATATGCAAATTATTTCCAATTCATAAATACCTTGCAAATAGACACCATTTGAAAAATAGTTTGTAAATCAGCTGCACTACTATTTCTATTGCATTTAATTGGAATGGAATGGTTGTTATCTAGACTGCAGATACAGCTTCAATTTAAGTGGGTGGCATTGCACCATCTGCCATCTTTTAACCCAGGATAAAACCATATTTTACTCTTCTTGCCCACTTTCCAGTTGTAGTTTCTCACTTGGATTATTCCAGAGCTCGTATCTTCTCTCCTCTCCCTTTCTCAGCATGAAACTCTACCCAAGCCTTGAGGAAACCTTTGCTGAAACAAATATATCAACCATGATTTTTATTTTTAAATCTGGATTTTAGAGAAAGAAAAGTTGAAAACTCCTGCCTCATTCCATACATGTAAACTTTGTGCAATGTTGGCTTACAATAGCTCAGTCTTGTTCAAAGAGATTAGCAACAATGGGTTTCAGTTTTTACAATGTTAATCCGTGATTAATCTAAACATATTTTAATGCTCCTTGAAGCACAGTATTATCTTCCTAATCCCAAATTTGCCTCATTGATCCCATCCTTGCTTATTTTTCCCACAATTCAATTTATACAAGACTGTAGCTACAGTCTTTATAGTTAAATCAGAATATTATTATTGTTGTTGTTGTTGTTATTATTATTATTGTTATTACACAGAATATAGCCATAAGAGTCAATAAGATAGAAAGACAGTTCTCTTTCCTGCCCTTCAAACATGGCCATCACCCAGAAAAAAACACCGAAAGATGAAGTGTTGCTGTGATAATTTTCTACTTATTTGGGATTCTTGAGTATTTACAGATGCTGCACATATACCATTTGATTTTAGCAAGAAGAAAAACAGTCAACAAGATATCATAAGATATTAATTAAAAAATTTGCTTGCTAATATGCCATGTGTCAAAAAGAACAAGATTTCAGAATGATAAGGAAATTTTCTTGGATTTTGAATTATACCAGGATATTTCCAAGAATGCTGGTTTTTAATACTTTTCCATTTCTTGATCAAGCCTATTTGCTCTTTCTGAGTAAACCTCACTATCTGAAACGTAATGGACAATCAAAAGAGTGTGATAGGCACAAAATATATCTTCAGGTTCTCAAAGCACCTCTAGAAATAAAATGTTTTCTCACAGTTTTTTAAACAATTAAGACCTATATTAAATAACAAAGTTAGGTTAATGCTAACGGCTGATTCATGGCTCCTGTTGTTTAAAATTAAAAAGTTCAAATATATTTGTTAAGTGTCTCCTCATAATATCTGCAACAGTCACCAAAACCACTGTGAAGGTCAGGACATGGGCATTATTTAATCTCTGTTTTTAATGTGCAGGTTGTGAGCAAAGTCAACCTCATGGAAAGAGCTGAAAGTTTTGGAGGTTTTGCTTTGCATTAAATTTTCAATGGCCGTCAGTAAAAACTAATCAGATTCTTACCTGTTAATGTTCCTACTTCCAGACTGCACTCCTTTGCCATAAGTAATCTTTATTGCTGCTAAAGGCTTTATACTCCCCAACAATATTTAAGGAACCCAAAACATATTTTTTAACCTTTCTATGTAAACGTAATACCCATCCAACCCACCACTGCTCCTCTAGTAACTGTACAGGTTGTTTTAGCAGGCAGGATATTTTGGCAAACTACTGTGCTCTTCAGACTGGGTACAGCCGTGCTACATGTAGCCCCAGGTGGCTCTCCAGTGCCACGGCCAGATGGACAGGAAGGAGCTTCTGGCGTTGGGGTGACTGGAGCAGGCAGCTTCCCAGGCTGCCTGTCAGGTTCCTGTGACAAGAAGTGGCAGCACCCACACACTTGCTTCCTGTCAGGGTCTGGCATCCCTGTGGCTGATGTTCCCCTCCTTCAGCCATGGAGGAGGTCGGAGCTGTTAGACCATGGCAAAACATCCAGTGACACTTGAGCCAACACATCTGATAGGAAAAAATAAAATGCTACCTACACGGAGAAATGCGCCATCTCCCAGCAGTGAGGACTACTAGCTTTTCTGGTGACTTTCTACACTGAGGTGAAGGACACGTCTCTGGTTGCCCATTATGTATGGCCAAAGTTAGGGCTCATTCTGGAATTTATTTGTTCTGCAGCAACATCTGCTCATATTCAGAGAGAGGAACAACCCTCAGGGAGCTGCAATACCCTCCCCCAAGGCTGGCAGGAGTTGTGGGAAGGCTCTGGACTCTCCATTCCGTGCAAGGACTGGGAGAGTAAGGATGCAAACCAAACAGCAACAAGCCAGGAAGAGCCCAGACAGATGGGTCTTCTCTTTGTGTACCCAGAGAGGCCATGCTCACTCCCAGGTATCCCAGCAAAAATATCAACCTTTCAGTACTTAGAAGAGAAATTCCAGCTGAGACTTTTTAGACCTGATCAAATTAAATTTGAGGGTATAAGAAGTTCAGAGGTTTTAGAAATAGAATACATTATTTACAACTAGAAGTATTTATTATTCAAGCCATTCTATCAATGCTAAAAGAATATTTAATGGCTAATGTATTAAACCATATTTTATGAATAGTCAGATAATTTTGATTTCTTTTTACCTTTTGTCAACTAGTTTGAGCCATGCTGAGAAACAGCTTATTAAGTTCATGTCACAAATGAGTTTCAATTTTTTCTTCACAGCTGAGAAACATGTCAAAATAAAAATGAATAAATAATGTTTTCCATACCTTTACACTATTATTCTTAAAATTCAGTGTAGTGTTTGTGTGAATTAAAGGTAAAATATGTTTAATATTTAATTACTACATTCAAAGTTCACATCTTGTATGGCCATTGAGAGTGGAAAAATCTATCCCACTCTATATCAGCTATAAATGTGAGCAGAAGAACTGCCAATATTACAAATTTCAGAATAATGTTCATAAATATATGGATGATCAAATCTTTGCTGTCCCAAAAAAAAAGAAGTAGCAACTATTTCAAATATCCGAAGAAGCTTGTTGGAGATTATAAATCACAGAAGTGCAAAATAGAAATAGAATGCAATACTCCTAAATTATATGCAGGATATGCTTTTATAAAATGCTTTATGTAATGTGGAAAACAATTCACAGAATCATAGAATGGTCTAGGTTTGAAGGGACCTAAAAGAGCATCTAGTTCCAACCCCCCTGCCATGGGCAGGAGCACCTTCCACTGGAGCAGATTACTCAGAGCCCCACCCATCCTGGTGTTGAGTACCACCGGTGTTGGGGCAGCCACAACTGCTCTGGGAAACCTGTTCCAGTGTCTCACCACCCGCACAGTAAAGACTTTCTTTCTAATATCTAATCTAAACCTACCCTCCTTCAGCTTAAGGTCATTCCCACTTATCCTATCTCTACATGCCCTTGTGAAAAGTCCCTCTCCTGCCTTCGTGTAGGCCCCCTTGAGGTACTGGAAAGCACTCCAAGCTCTCCCTGGAACCTTATCTTCTCCAGACTGAACAGACCCAACTCTCTCACCCAGTAAGAACAGTAAGATCTGTGGCTGCACTATTTTCCCGTATCTATATACTGCAGCATCTTTTTTTTTGTTTGTTTCTTTTTATGCTCTCTTACTACATTTATTTACTCGGGATTTTTATTTGATTGACTGTGCTTAGCACTTTCACTTTTCACCTTGCTTCATTTCTGGTTTAATGCCTGAAAAATTTGCAACTGCAGTCTCTTTAGAATGTCTTTTCTTCTGAAACAGACAGGATGCTGCATGTCCTGCTAAGTGGAACTAAGCTTATTTAATATATTTTACATATAATATACAATACATAAGATCAGGCTCTCTTTCCTGTTGCAACAAATAGTTCTAAATGCTGACTTATTCCAGGAATCATTTTATTAAAAGTTCTCAGCCTGATTGGGAGTAATGGTTCAAGTGATTATCAAGTTTATATTCTGTTTATTCTATGAGTACCATTTACTGTGTTTTGTTAAAGAGTACAAGAGGGCTGTCT
This sequence comes from Atrichornis clamosus, assembly GCA_013400975.1. Classification (NCBI taxonomy): domain Eukaryota; kingdom Metazoa; phylum Chordata; class Aves; order Passeriformes; family Menuridae; genus Atrichornis; species Atrichornis clamosus. Next base: position 64,456 of record WBMZ01000731.1, on the reverse strand, counting down.
GGAGGAAAGAAAGCAATTTTTCCTGGTTCCTGTAGTCTGGGGACCCTCTGGAGGGAGGAGAACTGCACCCTTCCTGGACACTGCCAGCATAAAATGCTTCTAGGACAGGAGGGGGGACATGATAGGAAAGTCTGCAGAAGGAGGAAGGATTTGGAACAAGGAGAGAGCCTGTGTTCAGAAAAAAAGCAGACCTCCCTCTGGCATTATGGAAAGAAAAAGGCTTTCCTAAGCAAGGGATTTGAACAAACTAAGGGCCATTGACTGTTCCTGCTCTGAAAGATGAGTGTGGGGGAGACCTTGCCCTGTAAGGATACAATGGGCAGGAAAAAAGGAATTCAGAGATTTGTCTTCCAGACTTGTTTAATATGGGTTACCTGATAGATCCGTGATCTCCCTATATGAAGAGTTATATTATTCTAGTTAAGCAATTTTGTTCTCTGATTAAAACCTCTCTTTAGAGCCAGGGAAATGTTTAGTGCCCCTGGATAGATTCATTGAGAAAAGACAGAGCTTTCCTCCTATGTTCTGGCCAGTTCAAGGTTGGGCACCTGTAATTCTGTGTTTATTCTCTGCAAATGGTTTGCCTGCAGTAAAACATGGATATTATTTTATACCTTACACACTTCTGGACAAACAAAATGTTGGACGGCAGCACACCTGACATGTCTGTGACAATCTGTATGGCCTGAGCTATAGCACAGCTTGTGGTGGAAGAAGGTGATGTGAGTGATATGCTCAAGTCTGGTAAGCTATGTTATTTATCAGAGGGTATATTTCTTATAATTTTGTGTAGGTTACAGCAAAAAGGATGGCTATTGCTCACTTAGACTGTCACAGCATTTACTTGTTCTTGTCTACTCATCTGCATAAAACCAGCTATACAAATGTTGCTGATGTTATTTACATCAGACCCCCAAATTACAAAATGTTCCTTGCTTCAGACCTGAAAATACTGACCAAACTCGAGGTTAAGCGGGAGGTTAAACCACCTTCTTCCTAAGCCCACTTTGTGAGTAAGTAGCTACAGGTATGTCAGAAAGCCCTGTTCATGGGGAGGAAGCACACTTGGGCAAACATGGTCATATTTGAAGGTCTAGTTTGTTTCTGTTTATATTAAAATACACCACATTACTTGGTTGCTCCAAAGTTAACCAAGTTATTGAGTTCACACTGAGCGATTTACCCTAATTTACCAAGCCACAACTCTCAGTATCATCTGCGAATTTTACATATTCCATACGTATATATCAAAAAGCAAACTTTTAATGTGGAAGAATACATGCTCATAGTCTTGTAGTAACAGTTCTTGCTGAAAACATTACGCTACATCAATGCAGTTGCTTTTATCAATTTGATTTGTTGTCTCTTAAAAAAACCCCCAGAACTCAACTCTAATATTTTCATGAAAATTTGCATCCACCAACAGGACTTTTAGCAATTTTGGTTCCGTCCTTTGACTCCATGTGCACAGGGTTCAGCCTATCACCACAAGGTCTGACCCCTGGCTTCGGTGACTCCTTGTTAGGGCAATACGGTACTAGGTGCATTGTTCTTGTGGCCACCATCACTTCAGAAATCTCCCAGATGTCTCCCCGTCACACCCCGTGCTCCTGGAGGGCACTCTGCCTCGTGTCTGTGCTGGACAGCCGGCATGAAGGGCGTGTGGTGGGTTGCAGTGCACGCTGTGGTACATTCACGGCTCTCACCCCGCATCTTCTCAGGGAACTCACTGGAATATCTTCAGGATAAGAAAAGCTGTGACAGGGAAGGCAGTCGGCAATGAATTAGGCCTGAAACTGCTGTGTGGGGGTTTTGAAAATTTGAGTGTCACTTCACATTCCCATATTGTTGAGTACCATTTTAGCCATTGTCATATTTCATTGCGGGATCAGCAAACTGATTAGATAATATTATCTGGTTTCATATTTTAAGCTGCTGTTACTCTTTTTCAGACCCTGGTATAATCCTTTCATCTTCTCTGTTTTCTTTAAAGCAATTGTCACTGCAATGATAGCAAAAGTTTTTATTTTGTCATTTTCTTATTTTTATTTGCTGTTATTCATATTAATACTTATTGCTTATTTTACTTTTTTTAAGTTCTCTCTTCCCTTATATATTATACTCTGTTTTATAATATAGAGTTCTTTTTTTGATTATGAAACACAGTATTCTTAAACAGATTTTATTTTCTGTCTAACAGTTTGTAAACACCTCCTGTTTAGAAAACTAGATATTTTGTACTGATATCAATACTGGATGGTTTTATTTGGTTTTAAACTAACTAAAACATATATAAATTACTTTTTATACAAGAGGTACTATATTAATGGTTATTTTAGTTTATTTATTGCCCTTCTGCATAAAGCAATTGCCAGAAATCTCTCTGAATTCTACCAAGAAAAAAATAACAATCCAATATTTGCTAGTACACGCTGTTTCTAATACAGGCTGCTCAGTGCAGATAGTATTTGTAATGGGTGATAAAATGTCATTTGATTCTGCATTTCTGAGGTTTTTCAAGTTAAGTCTTTTGTCCTTTCTGACTATTGGCATGAAGAAGAGACATACATAAAATTTCCTGTGTTTTTCTCATAAAACATGTCAGAGCAGGGGATGATTGTATAAAGTTGCCCTGCCAATTTCAGCACACCTTGGACAAAATATTTTCCAGCCAGTGCACTGAAGTAATGTTTAGGGCTGCCATTGTTTGTTACTCTACACTGGTGGAAATACATACACTTGTTTGTATTTGTGCACATTTGTGGTTACCAGTAGGTATCTATGTCTCTGCTATTACAGGATGCTTTGATGCAATATTTTTCATAACCTGGATGAGGCAATGCTGTTTAAATCAGAGCCAAAAAGCATATCCTTTCTTTGAAAAGTACCTTTACCTATAATATTTATTCTGTAGTTTTCATTTAATTGCATAGAGTCTCCTCAGATCTTTTTCTATGCTTGAGAAGTGTCCTTCCACCTAAGATATACTTTTGATGCCTTGAACATATGATGCATTCAAAATATTAACTAAATAATGTTCATTCTTATAATTTCAACTGATTCATTTGTTCAACATATACCAATTTAACTGCTATCAGTATATTTCAAGAATTTATATTATAGTCAGGCACAAAGATTTCTTAAAAACCTGGCATTTTACAAACCTGCATTCTTTTAGTCTTACAAAGAAATTACAAAAGCATCACAAGCACTACTAGAAAATACTTTGCTATAGGTTTGTACTGCTTTGCTCACTCCTAAACATTCTGTGGACTGTTTTCAGCAGTAACAGCTGAGGCTATCTGTTCTTTTTCAACTGAAATCCTGCAGAGCTCTAATTTTAGGAAATGCATTTGACTGTGTTAGATGAGTATGAAAACCAAGCAGTGCATGACTAGCATTCTGAAAGACACCGATAATAGTGGCTCTAGTTTAATACCCACGTCATGTGATGTCCAACACCTACAGTCATTCACAAACTACACGTCCAGCATTTGGCTGTTATGCTCAGACTGTAGCTGCAAGTCCCCTCAGAACAAGGTAAGGCTTGTCGAGAATGAGACGTGTCCTTTTTCATTTGGCCAGTTTATCAACCACAGGATATTATTTTGCTCTGCAACTCATTTACTGCCTTTGCCACAGGTTCTGCTGAACTTAATGACAATTATACCTGCAAGTCAAGGAACAAGTCAAGGACTGTTCCCATAGTATTTATGAATCATGATGGAAAGAAATGAGCGGTGTTCACTACAATTGCCGGCTCTTATACCTAGACCAGAACAAAAGCCTTGTCACCAAGAAATGCTGCTGCTGGGACAATAAAAAGGATGATGCAGGAGACTGCAGGGCATTGCAGTATTTTCCAGTCTGTAAGTAGTTCAGAAGGATGTTAAACAATATCCACAAGAGATAAATATCTTAAAAAGAGATTCAGAAGATTTTCGACCAAGAATTCCATAGGAATTAACTGAAAGGCCCTACTGGCTGATACTAATCTCCAGCACAGCTTGCAGATGCCTAGAGAGCACTAATTTCATGAAATCTCTCAGTAGAAGGGCAAGCAGATAACCTGCATAACTAAAAACCAGTGATCTTGATATCAATCCGGAATAGATTAATGAAATAGTCATGTCGGATTTACATCACAAGGTACTAAAGGATATATTAATACTGCCACCAGTCGTCAGAGCATATTGGAAAGTACATCTTGTCCAAAAAATTATTTGATTATTTGAGGATAATGGATCACAAACTGGTTTCAAAAATTTGGCAATCACCTACAGATTGATTCTGCAATCACCTAGCAGAAGAAATTTCTAGTGGAGGCCATATTTAGCCTAGTATTCATCAACATTTTAACCAAATCTATAGCTGTCACTGATCCTAGCTGAATAGCAAACGAAACTGAGAGGAGGACAGAACAGATAACCTGCCAAATTCTAAACCAGTTATTCAATCATCTGCTACCAATACAGGCTGGGTCATCAAAGAATTGAGAACAGCCCTGCAGAGAATTTGGGGGTACTGGTGGATGAAAAACTGGACATGAGCCAACAGCATGTGCTCGCAGCCCAGAAAGGCAACCACATCCTGGGCTGCATCAAAGGAAGAGTGGCCAGCAGGTCCTAGGAGGTGATTCATCCCCTCTACTCTGCCCCACCTTTAGCGCCTCCAGGTCTGGGGTCCTCAGCACAGGAAAACCAGGGATCTGTTAGAGCGTGTCTAGAGGAGGCATGAAGAGGATCAAGGGGCTGGAGCACCTCTCCTATGCTGACAGGCTGAGAGAGTTGAGGCTGTTCACCCTGGAGAAGAGAAGGCTCCAGGGAGTCCTTATAGCACCTTCCAGTACCTAAATGGGGCAAAATGCTGAGCAGGGCCTGTTGCAGAACAAAATGGGCAATGTTTCTAAATTTAAAACATTTCCATTTAGACTGTATATAAGGAAGAAATTTTTATAACAACAGCAGTAAAACACTGGAACAGGTTTCCTGAGAGGTGTCCCATACGTGGAAGCATTCAAGGACAGGTTCGATGAGGCTTTGAGCAACTTGATCTATAAAAGATGTCCCTGCTTGTTGCAGGAAGTTTGGATGAGATGACCTTTGAATGTCCCTCCAACCCAAACAATTCTATGATTCTATGAAATTCATACATGTAAGGATAAAAGAGAATGTTGACCATAACCACATGCTAAGAAATTACATCTAGGGGTAAAAAAAAAAAGAATTAAAGGCTTCCAGGTAAACAGATGTGTGAAAATAAGTTTCCATTATGGTGACTCAGGAAAAGAGGCTTCTATGACTTGCAGATAATCCACAGATACACAAAGAGCAATAAACGGGGCAAAGCCAGAGTGATTTCAGCGACACTTTAGAGCATTGTGAGACTAATGCTGGAACACTTCCTCCAGCTTTGGTGTTCTTATTTCAAGATGTTGAAGGTGCACAAAAATTACTTGAGAGCTCAAAGAAAATGCCTTGCATAGACAGAATAAGGAATCTGCTCAGCTTTTAAAAAACAATAGTGAGAGATGGTCTGCTTGCAACATATAAAATATCTACATGACAGAAAAACCGTGGCTTTAAAAGGCGTTTTAATAAATCAGGAAATGCATGACAAAACAAAACAAAACCAAACCAAAACAAAACAAATTTAAAAAAAAGAAAAAAGAAAATGAAGAGGAAGAAGAAAAAGAAAAACCAAAACAAAACAGAACACCCAGCAGGTGAAAGCCAATCACAAGGAAATTTAGATGGGGATATGCTCTAGTTGTTAACTACAAAAATGATTAATCCCTGGAGCAAGGACCAACAGACATGTAGTTTCCCCACATCTTAATTCCTTCACATAAAGATGGAAAGCTTTTCTGTACGAGCTGCAGAAGTCAGGTGTAACATAAGCACTAATTAATAGCAAGTTATTAACCTCATTACAGAGGTAGATGCTCATATTGCACAAGAGGTCAGACCAGATGACCTTTTGATTCTTTCTGTCCTCCAACCCTACAAATTTATGTAAAGAACTGAGCTCCTCTCGTTCCAGCTCAGCTTCTGTGAGTTACCCATGTGTAGGTGTCTGATGGCTCCTTTCTTCTCACAGAAAGCCCACTGCTGGAGTGACCATGCAGGAATTACATGTAAATCCTATGCCATTTCCTTTCTCTGAGGTGCAAACCATGATGGTCCTGATTTAAAGCAAGATCAAAATGTGGTCATTAGGAACTTAATTAAAAATATTTTAATTGCAAATGATTTTCTGCAATGTGTTTGCTCAAACAGTCTGTTCTGCAGCAGTCACTTGGGTAGTTCAGAACATCCAGCACTGCATTATGTTTCTTTTGCATGCAAAATGCTTGTAATGAGCCCCATTATGTAACTTGCTGGTGAAATAACTATGATTTTGCAGAAGATTTTGTAAAATCTGGTACAGGGAAAAAGGAGAGAACATCTTTTTAACTCACAGTTAGAACTAATGATGACAGACTGTCAGGAAAGAAATATGAAGGTATATAATTATTGGCTGGCATGCCTCAGGCATCACCCAGGTGTTAACAATACATAAAGGCTGGGCATGCAAGGACTAACCTCCAAAGGTTCTTTGGTATCTATCCCCCAAATATTTTAATACTGCCATTTGCTTCACAGCGTTGTTGGACTAGCAAAAATTAGTTATAACAGAATACTAATAAGAAGCACACATGCCTATATTCTTTTTTTTCAGATATTAATTCACACCCAAAATAACTCAAGTTATTAACTGAATTGTACAAAACCAAGGGTCGCTGTTAAACTGATGGTGAGTGATTTCTAAAAGTGATTCTTTTGCTTCAGTAACACAACTCAAATGAGCAAAATTTGCCTACATTACAGATGGTAAGAAACACTTTCTTCCTATTAGATGAAGATACACAACAGGAATTGAAGATTTGCTCCTTTAACTATGGTTAAATCCTGATTTTATTGGATATTCATTGTTCAAATTTCTTAAAAGTTTTAGTTCTCTGAAAAGGAAGCTGAAAGCTTGCACTGTAAAATTATTACTCAAGCACTTTATGTGAACAGCCAGTGGTAACACACTGCAGCAACAAATTTATGAACATTCTGTAGCTTGAAAGTTAATCACCCAGATTATTCAATTTATGCTTACAAATAACAAAGCAATAGGAGAAATCTGGATCAGTTTCTGAGTGATTCATAAGCACGGATGGAAAATGTAATCCCAATAACTACCTGACGAGCTCTGACACACACAAACACCCACAGACAGGCACACAGTGCAAAACAGTTCTTGTGGTTGCAAAAGAGTTTCCATTCCCTGCTTTGAAAACTTAAAACTTTCAAAAACTTTTCAGGCCAATAATTTCTGATGTTTTCTGTTCCATCAATGGGCTAAGGGTTTAGGTCTGGGTTCTTCATAAAAGTCTGAAAAAAATACACAGTCACTTTAAAATAAAAAGAAAGATAAACATCTTTTTTTTCAACATTAAAAGAAGAACATGTGAAAAGGAAGCTGTCCTATTTCCTTTAAGGCCTTAAGCCAAAAAAATATTTAATTTTAAAATGTCATCTTAGCAAGAAAATATTTCTCCATATGCATAGTGGGCTTTCCAGAAATATTTGTTTAAGGACATGATTCACTTCAGACTGATAATGACTTCAGAGGATTTAGCTGAGGCCCTACAGGTACATTTGGACAGTGGTGAGCTTTACCATGCATAAATCTGTAGTCAAGTACACACCAAAAAGCCAAGTCCAATTAATTACTCCAGCATTGTCAAGGTAATTTTTCAAACGCTTCAAGAAACTTGGGAGCCATCCAAAAGCACCTCCTCTCCTAAGTCCGTCACCTTCTGCAACCACGACTGTCATGAGACCTACAGGGCTACGCTCTTGAAGATGTCACAGCCTTTATTCCTTTTCTTACACTTCCAACCGAGCTCAATGTTTCTTGGCTTTCTTTACTCAAGCTTAACTGAGCTAATCAAGTGAAGTACCTGTGTTGAACCCAAAGGGCCACTGGGGGCGTAGCCAAGCTCAGGAGGCACTAGGCATGAGGAGGTCTAGCTTGGGCACTGGCAGCAACACAGCCTCGGTGTAGTTCTGCTGCTGTAGTTCTGCTGTCACTTCTCAGTTTACACGGGTACACTACTCTCAGATCTGGAAGTGTGACCTGGTCAGTGCTGTCTAAGGCACATCAGAACTCCACATGCATTATTGCAATAGCCGATAGCTGGATCATCTCCGCACGTATCCAGAACGGCACATTGCACAGGGAGTGTTAGCCATGGCAGCCTGTGACTCACCAGAGGAGTGGAGATAGGGCTAGCTGCCTCTTCATCCCTGCAGATACCAAGCAGAGTCCTGCCCCAAGTGCTCTTTTTTCCTCACACACCATCTTTAACTCCTGCAGAATATATCACTTGCCAGATGAAATCTGACATGTAGAAAACAACTTGCAAGAAACAATGTTCTAAATGTTCTGCTGGTAGAGAAGAGTTATATTCTTCTGAATGCTCCTTAACTCTTCAGATCAGATATTTTATTAAGTTTCACATGTAAAAAATGGAATTCAATCTGTAAATTCATTTGCCACTTCCATTTCCAAATAATGGTCTATTTGAAAATGTAATTCCTGTGTATGTCACGGCAAAACTGAATTTTAGGAAGAACACATTAATTTATGCAAGTCTTATATAGATCATGCATCAGTTAGTTTAAAAGTATTCTCACTTTATTTAAGAGGCTTGATGAATTCTGCTTTTTGAAGCAGCCTTGTCCCATAATAAAAGTCAATTCTGAAATATATAACCCTTGTTATTGTGGTGATCCAATTATGAAATCTCCAACATCCTTAAATACTGGTTTTATGTTTCTACTCTTGTTTGAATCAAATTTTCTTTAATTACTTCTGTACCTGGCTATATTTGTCAATGTCTATTTTGTATTTTCTATCAAATATTTTCTAGTAATAAGAAGAGAATGTCACACCAATTTCCCTCACTATTTTCTACTCTGTGACTACCAGAGCTTGCTTTCAGGCACAGATTTTGCATGTAATGTGATTGCGAAGCTCCAGACTCTTACTGTTAGTATTATTTTATCACTCTATACTCTGTTTCTTTTTCTTGTTGAATTTTAATGCATACAAGTGCCTTGGAGTAGATTGGTCATTGAGTTTCATTCAACATAATACATTTTTAGCTGCTAGTTTAAGCTTGAAATCACAGCTCTTACATACAGCTTACCACACGTCCCTTAACTCTCCTTCCTCAGATCTGTTCGTGCCACCCATGCCCCCTGAGGCACCAGTGTCTGCTGCAACTCTTTAATTGCTGTCACTCCCTCATCTATTACTTTATTCTCTCTTCTATTTTCCCCCTTTTGCACCCCAGATGGGGTGTGGTGCATTTCTGTGGCAAAACATCTTCAGAAATAGCGCTTCTTAGCATTCCTAGAATAGGTTGCAAATCTGCAGTGCCAGATTTCATTCCTCTGTAACTCACACCAACCACCCCTGTTGTGCTTTTAAGCCCAGCTGAAGATTAAGCACCACGCACTCTCTTGCTCAACACCTCCCATTTTTTCCCCCACCCCAGTGGAATGGGGAGGAGAATTGAAGTAAAACTTGTATGTTAAGGACAGTTTAATAATTAAAAATAAAGTAAAATACAAAAATAATTGTATATAATAAGGAAAAAGTGATACACACTGCAATTGCTCACCACCTGCTGAGCAATGCCAGATCCCCCTTCTCGAACGCAGATCAGCTGTCATTCCGGGTAACTCCCCCCAGTTATGCTCCCTCACAGTTAGGGATTTGGAGTTTTTTGTGCACCTTCTCACTGACAGCACGAGACAAGGTAAAAAACTCCTTGACTTGGGATGAACATGACTTAGCAAAAAACCAAAGCATCAGTGTGTTATCAACACCATTCTCATTCCAAATCCAAAACACAGCACGGTAACTGCTGCTGAGAGGAAATTACCCCAGCTGAAAACAGGACAACCCCACAACACTCCAGCTTTTCCTTCTGCACCTCATCACCTCAGCGGCCACAATCGTGCAACTTCTCCACCACTGAGAATGTGTTCCCCAACAGTCATAAAGGCAAGGGAAGGCAAGTATGTTTTCCCAGAGTGTGAGCAGCACCAGAAGGAGCTCATTCTACAGGTGTTCAGTGCTTCACATCTGGGGAGAGCCTCTGGCTTCCAGTATATCCCCCACATTACCTCTGTTGTAACCCAGGGTAGTGCAAGCGTGCAGTAAACAGTGGTGGGCAAATTGAGAAACTCACAGCTTTGCATGCCTGTAAGGGGTGAGACAGTCTGTGGTACACCAAATCTCTGCAGGTGCTTTCTCTGAGGGCCAGCTAAATTGAACCATTATAGAGCTGCCACAGGCAAAGAACACAAAATTGGGCAGTTAGCACAGCTCAGCTGACACGTGTTAACTTGCTAGGCTGCATGTGTAAGACCAAATGTTTACTATACCTTGCAGTACACTTTTACTACACGTCAAAAATTACCATGCATCATCTAAATAATCAGACTTAACATTAAAAAATAATTAATCCAGAACACTTTTGCTACAATTTATGTTTACTTGTCCAGAACAGAAAAAAGGGAAACATTAATAGAACATACCAAGGATCATGATCTCTGCTGTCTGCCTTAAGAAGCTTTAGAAATTTATTACAGAATAAGAAAGAGGCAGCAGGAACACAATATGGTGGCAGCTGTAACACCTTAGCACTGTGCACTGATGGCACCTGCATGAAGTGAGGGGCATTGTTGTGGTGCAGAAGCCTCTGTAGCCCAGCAGAAACATCATGTTCCCCTGAGGTCTCTCCAAGAAACAAGAACTTTTGGTCACTGTCTACAAATGCAGCATCACTACTTAGCAATCATCTTTCTCCAGAAATGGCACATGTGATAAAATACTCCTGTCATTTCCTCACCATAAAAATCTTGGGAAACAACTCACTAAGTCATTTCAAACCAGAGGCCACTTCAGCAGTAGCCTGCTGAGATTTACAGTGCCAGATCAGTAGGGTATGGAGTACCCAGAAGCACCACTGAATGTAGAATGTACCATCACCCAAGTTAATTTACCCTGTTTCTCAGGTGCTTGGTCCTGGATGATCATCTCCTTTGTCCCTGTTTATCAGAGGCTCTTTTGAAGATGCCTCAAGAATGCTATGTGGCAGCCCAGTGGCAGCCCTTTGAGGATTCATGAAATAAGGGTCATGATTTCTGCTCCTATTAATAATAAAATGAGCAACTAGTGTAAGACAAAACCTACCAATACAAAATTATGTTCATTAATCTTTCTGCATTAATCACCCTGCTGCACGCTGCACCTTGTAAAGCTTGTATATCTTTTTGTAACTAGCCTCAGATGACTTTGTAGTAGTCCAGAGTGAATAGGAAAAAGGCAAAAATGACTATGTAACTGCTTTGTAATCCATTTATTCCATTTGTTAATTTGTCATCATGCTAAGTACCAGCAAAATAATGTTTTTCAAATGCCACATGAGTGCTATGCATCAATCATGATGAGATGCAGGGCACACAAATATGCTTTAGGATGCTGGCTTCAGTCCTCTGATGCTTAGTCTCTGGTTTGGTTGGTTGGTTATTTGTTTGTTTTGTTAATGGATGTTGACTACAAGGTCTTTTTTTTTTCCTTTTTAAATCATAGGGGCATATTTTGTATTGCTGGGAATGTCTGGATGGAGTTCCTCTCTAAACGTTTTTCACGTCCAGAATTTCAGAAAAATAAATTATACATGCATGCAAAAATAATTACATGGATTAAAAGAAAAAAGGTTTTTTCCAGTTGTGTACAATCATTTCAGTACAACAACACAATTAAAATGCTGTATAGAAAGCGTATTTTCCGAAATGTCTTTCTTATTAAAGCAGTTTATGGCTTTAATAAGGAATAGAAAGAACCTGTAAATAATCTTATTATTGCAAGGAATGCAATTTTAATACTAATTTTCCAGGATTTTAATTAATTAGATAGTTTAAATTTATTTATTTATTCATTACAGTTTCATACTTTACCTTACAGTTTTGGGTGAGAGGTATTTGAAGCCTTAGGGGAACAAGTTGCAACACAATCCTGCTCAAACCACACAGACCAAGTTTCCTGAAGATATGCATTTCATTGTCTAGTCCCTACTTACATTCATAATTACCACTAGAATAAACAAAAGTTAAATAAATCTACTGCGGGTTTAAGTCTTTGTCCATTATAAAAAAGGGGATGAAACTGTCCAGACATAAATTGTGGCTGTTGGCATTCTTTGCCTTCCTAATCCTTCCTGCTCAGCTCACATGGCTGAAGTTAGCAGGCATTTACTGACTATGAAAAGTGCTTTTCCTTCTTGTGCCTACTTCTACCGAAGAGAGGCTCAGATTAGTCTCACTGCGGATTCATCAGTGCATTTAATAACTGTTAATTTATGCACTGCCTTCTCATGTTGACATGATGGCAGAAGGAAGAGGGTATTCAGAGCCTGAAACACAGATTTCAAGCCGAGAAATTCCAGCTAAGCTTCTCAAGCAGTCGCTCGGGGCAGTGCGGGACCCACTGCAGTGAGATGCGATACTGCAGTGTGCTTGCAGGAGGAGCCATCTACCAAGCCCAGGTAGGCTGGTCAACCAGTCAGGGTGACCAGACCAGCCTCTGCATGGGCACAGATGGCTGAATTTCACAATTCCTCTTTAAGTTTAGAGTGTTTGCTAATAATAATACAAAATCTCATGTGAGCTGAACTACCTGCTAACTCAGTGTCTGAAAAAAACTAGGGTGATGTGGTGGTACTTCATATTGTTCTGCCCAAGCATCAAGCATCTTGTAAATATTTGAGGAGGGAAGTTCCTTCCAGCTCTGCCCAGCTTTTCTTGTCCACTTCAGGTTTGGTTGCTTTGAGTTTTCTTTTAAGTATTATGACCCATATTCCAGGCTGTTCTTTGGACTCTGGAAAGTTACAATTTGGATAGTTACATAGGGAACTTCAGAGGTATTGTAAAAACCCTTGAAAATATGGTTTGCAAATTCAAATTAAGGTTGTTGTGGGATGTGTCACATGGCATCTCTACAGAAGTGATGCATCAACTCAAATTGCAGACAGAAGCCTTGGGGAAGCAATTGTTCTCTTAAGTGATTACGGGCCGAAACATTTTTTCTCAGAAGCCTTGCAGCAAATGCTAAGCTTGCCAAGAGCACTAGCCAACAGCTTGTTTTGAGTAGACAGAAGTCATGGCAGGAATTTTCAAGTGCTGCCAGAACCCTCATAACTATGAGTCTGATAATCAGATATACCCACAGGTGAGAAAGCGTTCTCACAGTGCCTTGTAAGAATCTTTTTCTGTTCAATTTGCTCTTGGTACACAATAGCTAGATTTTTACAGTCAAACAGGGTGTTTTCCCAGCTTGTAACTAGTACTTTTAATTTCTGTATAGATCCATCTCCTGTTAAGATCCGTGGGAGCTGCCTCTTTTGCAGAGCATTTGTAGAGTTTTGTTTGTGCTGAAAATGCTTCTTAGGAAATTACTGTTTCACTGCCTAGTTCACCAACCTTCAACACCATGTATTATGAATCATAAAATATTAATCTTGAGTCTTTAACAACATAAATAAGAATCTTGTTTAAACAAGAACAAACAATCACAGCACAGAGTTTTGCTACTGTGAATTAATTTCCCATTACTTTGATGGTGTCAGATTTCCAGCCTGGATATTTTCTTTCTAGCTCTTGAACTTTCAGAAGTAAAAAGTCACAGTAAAAGAGCATAAGACCATAATTTTGTTTTCATTTTCATGATACACATGCAGATATTTGCCAAATTCCTAGATTTCAAATTTACTTCAGGATCTATTCACTGACACTAAATAATTGCATGCTTCTAACTAATTGCTCTATTTATTTAACTAATAACTTGAAATCATTTTAATATTCCTCTAATTTTAAGTATTACCCTAAAACACTAATAGCAAAAGAAATGTGAAGGGACTTTTTTAGCCAGCAAAATACATAATGAAAAGAAATGAATTACATTTAAAAGGCATCAGACTTTTAACACCTCTGCTAAACATCAAATCCAGAGAAATAATAAATAATGCACTATAGCTCATGTTAATTCTAACATTATTCATTCATGAATGAACAGGAATAGGTTGCTAACTCAATAATGGCACTTTTCAAGTATATCCGTGGTAATGTAAAAACTATGTTGGCATTTTGGGTTGACTTTTTTTTTCCATAAAATGCAGGTATCATAAAAGAATGTGCAGGGAACTGGCAGGATGGAGGACACCAAAAATAGTGTCATGGGTTTTTTAGTGAAAGCGTGTTGGGGGAGAAAAGACTGCATTGTCTACAAAGTTTGAATTCACATAAGAGAATATGACAGTATCTTTAAATTAGCTCACATTCAAACTCAGCACAGTTTCAAGCAAATAATATGGACATGACATAAGATGTTTTCAAGCATTTAATAAAGGGGATGCCGGTGACATAATTTTTAAATGGGTAGGTTGCTTTTTCTTTTGTGTTAACATAATTGTTATCCATTCTCAGAAGGGTTTATGTACAATGCTAAAATTATAAAATCCTTGGGGATTCTAAAATGTTTAGTCACTTGGTCATATCTTCAAAGTAAGCAGCATTTACATGAAACCAAAAGATCTATTTACTGAGTGGCTTATGGGTTATGTTGTACAATGAAACTAAAACTTGCGGTTTGAAGCATTTGAAAATATTTTTCCTATTTCTTTTCACTGTAATTGTGTTGGTTTGATTTGAGTTTAGGGGTTTTTTACAGTTTGGATTTTTTTTTAAACTAATGACCACCTTATAAGGTTAGAAGTCCTTATTTTGTCCTCCAGTTATTACAACATAATTCCTTCAATAAGAATAGTACTTTCTTTCTCAGTAACATATTTCCCATGACTAAACAGCTGTTGCAAATAGCAGAAAGGAAATATATACACATGAACATACAAAACCACCACTCATATCACATTATATTCTCATTCTATTTTCTTTTACCATTACATTTCTAGGGGGCTTTGAGTGCTCAGAGCATGTGTTCAAAATCTATGCAAAATATTTTTAAAATAGACAGTAAGAAAAAAAATCTTTGTGCTCCACTTCCATGGCTTAACACAAGTTCCTTTGAAAGGCTAATTAATAGGCATTCCATTAACTGACATGCAAAATATATATTCATTCATTTCAAGTGTAAGATTTGTGTACACAATGTCCACATGTTCCCAACTGGAAAGCAAATTGATCTGTAGCTACTCTTAATTCTAGTTTAATAAAATATAAATTATTTTATATATCCATGTTCCTCTTACACAAATAACAAATAAAAAATGTGAATTTAGAAAAACTAACATGATTATTTCTTTGAGCAAAAGTGAATTGTCACTTTTGTTGTAGAAAATGCCATTATTGGAAAATGTCACACTAAGCATGGAAAGGTAAGCCCATTTTATGGTAACTTAGTTTATATTTGAAAATCATTATTGCAGTTTTCAAATACTGTAAGGGGCTCTATAATTTCTGAACTGTGTGATTTAATGCCCTAAAAGTTTTGAAGTGTCTTAGTAGGTAGAATGATCAGTCATATTTTATAGGAAATGATGTTCCAGGTCCTGGAGAAGTAGAAATTCAACTTAAGCATATAAAAATCACTTTCAGTAGCCGTAACTTAACTTTGAGAAAATGAGCATATAAAACTTCATTCAGACAAGAAAAATCTTATCTTTTATGTTTCAGTGCAGTAAACCGCAGGCTGTCAAATATTTTTTTTTATTCCAAAAATGCTGTGTTTGGTTTTTATGTTTTTACTCAACCTGAGTGCAGTAAGGCTACATGCTCTGTCTGCAGGAAAGGAGAATTGGGCTTTAGTGTGAAAGAGAAGTCTGTGAATGCTTTTGTGAAAAAATAAAAATAAATATGTCAGCCTGTCGTTAAAAGAAATAGGTTGCCATTCTTTGTTTATTAGTCCTGCCTACAATCCAGGGTTACCTACTGTGTACAAATAGGTTTGCTAGATAACTTGGTTTCCTGTTTCTCTGTAAAAACATTTGGAGCAATTTGCTCATTTATAACACTTGTTAGGTGAAAAATTTGGCATTGTATTGTTCCCCTTAAAATCTACATTTTATGTAATAGAGGAGAGGCTATTCTAATTCTGGCTTATCCTGATATTATCTGTCAGAAAAGTAATAACTGTGCAGGGTAACAGCTGAAGTGTTGAGAGAACTTCATAGCAGAACCAGAAAGAGCCTAATGAGCATATATATAAAAAGAAAAAGCACATTAACAAAACCAGAGAAGGGTCGGTGGTCACAAGAGCCACGGAATTGCTGGATACATTGTAGGCTTCTCCTGAAGCCTAATACAAATGTCTCTATTATAGCATACACCTTACAGTGACACTGGTCCCTTTGTTCCTAAATACAACCTTGTGTAAAGATGGAGCGCTGTAATTAAAGGAAATAACTGAAGTAAATCACTATTTACAGCAAGTTGAAGTAATACAGTGCTTATTTTTTTAAATGTGCCTGGCTCAGGCGACTTTATTTAATCATGCTTTCAAATGCTTCTGACACAGACATCTATGGGTTTGATCTGCTTGTAAGAGAGATGTTTTGAGAGCTCGCTTCCAGTCTTTGCTCATGGCAGGCAGGGAAAGTTAATAAACTTAGGACATCCATTGAAATTATCACTTTCTCCTATACATGGCCAAACGTGCAAGGTACCTCATCCAATTTCCAGAGTCAAGACAAAAGGAGGAAAGACTACAAGCCCCCATAATGAAAGCACTGAAAGGTGTTTATTTTTGGATACTCTGTCCCAACCCTGGGACTCTCTCCCTGATGAGATCTCTGTGTGAAAAGGCACAGTGCAGCTTTCAGGCTGCAGCTGTACCTTCTGGTGTGCGAGAAGAAGGTAGATTTTGATGCCTCAGTGACCAGATCTCCTTCCAAGTAGTTTGCTAAATTCCCACTGGCTGGGAACAGCAAAGCTGGAAGTGCACTAGATGGAAACCTGGGGCAGCGATAATTGTACAAAGGCCTGCTGAGATTTTCCTGACTGCTTCCAGTAAAAGAAAAGAGTCCCCTACTAGCAGTGGTAAGTCCCACAAGAAGGAACAGTACAGTATGTTCACTCATAAATGAATAACACTTATTTTATAACATGAAGTTATAGATCCAGTTGCCCTAATGGAAAGAGGGCTTAAGCAAATACATCACTGGGTAAAATCCTGCCATTTTCCCCTCGGATATGACTTGACTTACAGTCCTGCTATATCTTTAACATAAGGGTTGTTTTGTACACATTTAGAATCAGGAAGATTATTTTTTTATTTGGTAGCTTAACTGATACAAGCAGGATTCTGTGAATTTCATCTTTTTTGTTTCCACAATCTGGAAAAAAAAGGAAATCAGCTCAAAAGGCAATGTGATTGACCATTAAGGGTAGGAAATTACATTGCTATGGCAGGACATCAGGAGAGGAAAACCTGAGGGACCAGATTCTGATCTCCCTTGCACCTTTCCATGGTTGTGTAATTATCCCAAGATCAGTTTTAATACTAACTAGAAGTGATTAATCCAAATAACTGCAAAAAGGTTAAAGCTTCCTGATTTTTTTTACGGTTTTCATTTTTAAAGGCTATGTAATATTGTACTACAAAAAAGAGATAAAATCCATTGACCATTGCCTGACTTCATACACATTTCCACGGCAGCAGAGAATAATCTGAAATCCCAGGAGCATAGAAGTAAAAAGCTACTGAAGGTGAAAAGCTTTGCAGACCTAGCTGTGGGGATTCAAGGCACAGCACAGGTTAACCAGGAAATGCCACAAGAATGAATCGTCTCTGTACTCATGGAGCGCCTGATACTGAGACTACCGAGTGTTAGACAAAGCAGAACTGCAGTTGTAAGTTAGTCTGCATTTAGAGCGTTGCTCTAAGATGAAGGCTAAAAAAATGTACCATCAAAATGCCTTGTGAGTTCTCAAACGACTGAGCTTGCTGTCACACAGGTAGTGGGAAAAACTCTGGAGAAGGCAGAAAATGCTCTATTCTGTGTTCTGTCAGCATAGTTCAAGTATGCCTGTCTCAGGTTAAAGAAGAAAACAAAAACAGTCATGAGGCCAGAAACCTGCACCTGGATCAGACAAAAAAAAAATCATTTAATCCAGCATCAAATTCCTGACCGCATCTGCCTGAAAAAGACTGAGTGAACAATGTACAGGGTAGTAATGTTCTCCCCACTTGTTCTCCTTACAATTTCTCCTTCTGGTTTTGAAAGAGGATGAGCAAAATGAAAAGTTCAGAATGAAACTCACCTTAGGATCTGCAATTTTGCTTCCTCTTGGCTGTGGAGCAAGCCTCAGCCTTGTACAGCTAGAAGTAAACAGAGGAAGAAAGGTGCCACCCAGACCAGCTGAACTGCAGAGTGACTGTGGAGTAGAGCTGCAGTGACACCGTGGGGGTAAGTGTAGGGAGATTAACCCACTGAGAGTTTAAATCTGTTCACTAGGAGCAGGTGTCTTTAAAGTAACATAAAAATTGAACATTTGAGGTGGTATATCAGAGTTAAAGGAGTGGCTGGAAGAGATTATCAGTAATCTTGGATGACTGCAGAGCCACCATCTCATCTGTGGAAAACACTGGGCCAAGTGCACTGCAGTGGTGTTGGTTAGTGAGAGGGTGGAAAGGGAGAACCAAGCAGCAGGAAGAGCTCAGGGGTAAAAGCTAGTGTTCCCTGCACACAGACCAAATGTGACACCTGAAGCTTTATCCAGTTCTGCTTGTGCCTCAAATATGAAACAGCCTATTTTGACCTCTCTTATCTGAGCAACTTTGAGGGAAGGGTCAATTTAAAAACTAGGAAAAGCAATTTTCTAATGCTTCATCTGTCTATAGGCTACTTGGAAGAAATTAGATATATTAATCAAAATTTTAGCTAAAAAAATATTTAGGCTCAGATTTATTTTCAGAACAATGTTCCTGTCACATGGGGAAGCCATCACGTATAAGGCCTTCAGGATCCAAGATGGCTGATTACTGGCACAAGTCTCCAGTCAGCGTATCCTTTAGCATTCTCCTCTCTGAGTCACTTAAAATATGGTATATGAAACACAACACAATGCTGTAAAGCGTAATTATTTTAGGCGTATTTGATTTTGACTTTGCTTGCTGTTCCTGACCTAACATTGACCTGAGTTCTGTGCTTCGAGATTACTTTCTATATCTATGCCTTTCTTTTATTATTCAAAGGCACGAGAACCATTAAAGCAACTTGATTTTAAAAAATCTCCTTTTGCTACTAAAACAAAATCAAATTATTTTCACTTATTAAGAAGAAATTTTTAATGCTCAGCTACAAAGCCAGTCAGTGAAAGGCTAATTTTAAACTTATGAGATACTGACAAATAAAGTGACATATTCAGGTTTATGTAATAAGAGCCAGTAGTAGTAATCAGTCTCAAATAACTTATTCAGAAGCATTTTCATTCCAAATGTTTTTATCTCTCTTTGAGAAACGTGGAATGGTTATAACTAATAAGCCTACATTTCATACAAATCATTAAGCGATTAGAAAGTGGATTAAAATAATTTCCTTTTCAGAAGAACTCAGCACATGAAAGAAAGAGTTTGGAAAAAGCTTTTGGTTTATTTCTAAAAACATCTTAAAATGTCATATGATAAACCGCAATACCTGCTCTTGAAATGCTGGTACTTTTTGAGGAAAAGGAAAAACAATAACAGCCATTCAGACTGAAAGTATATTTTGGTATTCAGTACTGGAAGCTTGCAGTCAGTACTGTAAACCAGGGTTTAAGATGTTCTGATCTAAATAAAACATAAACATTAATATCACATTTTACTTTTTTTTTACAAAGGCAGAAAACTGCTGAAGGACAAGGACTGCAGCAATGAGCTTCTATGAGAAAAGTCAATGGAAACGAGAGCAGCAAGAACTGACTGTTAGCAAATAGGTTTCTAGTCAGAAGTCAACTCTGACTGAGTCAGAAGTCAGCTGGACATCTCTGTGATGAGAGAGATGGTTTTAAGGGGTCCAAGAGGTGGAGAAAGCCAGGGGTGGCAAAGAAGGTATGTAACTGTACTGATCAAGGGACAAGAAGGGAAACAGGGAGCCATGGGAGGGCTCAGGAGATGGTAATGATCGGAGATAGGGCAGGGCAACTGGCTGGATAGGTGGTGAGAATCAAACAAAAAACCACTGAGTTCATGTGGGGAAAGGTAAAAAGAAGATTAATAAACTGCATTTAAAAACTGGTTGTCCAAAGGCCTGAGAAGTGGCAGCCAGGCCTGTAGGTCCCTGTTCAATCCAGCACTGAGAAGCAGTGGTAAGGAGGAAAGCAGCAGGAAGCGTTGCACCGCCGCTTGCCTCTGCCCCGGTCAGTGCCTGTGCCAAGAGGAGAACCCAGGTCACCCAGCACCGGCTGAGACAGCAGGAGTGGGCAGGGGAGGGAGCAAAGGCAAAGCAGCTCCATGCAGCACCTAGCTGTGGAGTGAAGGGGGCTCCAGTGGCCCTTCCAGGGGGGTTGTTTCTGAGGAGGAGCCAAGGAGCACATCAAGACAATTGGTGTGCAATGAAATCCAGCTTTGTTTAGGGCCTGAACCTTAGCTGTGGCTGAGCCTGGAAGGAGGAAAATGAAAGCAAGGCAAGAACATGAATTATTAATATTCCTACATTATTGTGCTTACAAAGCAATAGAGAGGGAGCTGGATGGAAGGGATAGGCCTTACAATGTGGAAGCTGGGGGACTAAATGCACCTCAAAACAGATGAGGTGGAGAGGTGATATTTTATTATTACTCTTACAGCTCTGAAAAAAAGCAATAATCACTTATCCTGATCAGGAGGAAAAAGGTAGAAATCAAATGCTATGGAACTGAAGGCTACACATTAAATTAAAATGGCATTAGAAGCACAACAAAGACTTCTTGTGTCAGGAACATTTTGATCTGAGGTAGCCATAACAACCAAGAGTTTGTCTAGATCTAGTTGATCTACCTCCTTGTATTTTGCCATTTGTGATTTGATTTTTCTATGTGTGTGTTTAATCACAGCTTAAATGCCAAACTGTTTTCCCTACCTTATCACCATTTGAGTGTAACTAGTGATTTTGAACATTGTTCAGAAACATTTGCAATTCTGTATGCTCATCATCCACAGTGCTGAGATACTCTTATTGAACAGCAGGCTATTTCAAACAGCCTGCGACTTGCAGACCGTCAGTGGGAACTGGTAAGTCATCATACACAAACAAGGATTCTTGAAAAATCTTTGACATTTGACAAGCCTGCTTTCCTGTCTGCCTGTTATTTGGCATTCTAAACATAGGCTGTAGAGAGGAAATGCACCCCCCTGTTTCGCCAGAGAATTTCTGTGGCAGTAGCTTCCTCTGCTCACTGCACAGCAACTTTTTCACATAAGGGAAAAGAATGAAAAAAAGGAATGCAATTTATAATATATGTTTTTCACAATAACTAGTAATACGATCAATAACTGGCAATAGAAATGTTCCGCTAGTGGCAAGGAACATTTTATGGTCTCAGCTCCATCAGCTGACATTACTAAGAAATACATGCCATGGTTTCCTTCGCAAGACAAACAATATTGCAGCTACAAATTCTCTGTGTTTCTTACAGGCTTGTTGTAATCTTTATTTTCTTTCACATTTTATTTCATAGGATATAAACATATGCTTTGTCCCATTCTGCAGCATATCTACAAAACTTAACTGAATGTTTTAATTTATATTTCTGCTGAATCACACCAGTCCAAATTGCTAATGAAGTTTAGGGAATGCCTTAAGGATGAGATATTTGCACCCATCTATAAGTAAGATTCTGTAAATCTAAATCCTCTCTGGACGTTAGAGTCTAGCATTAAGACCCATGAATAATTGCTTTTACCTCTCACATGGGTAAAATCAGAGATCTGTGGACTAAACCACAATACGGCCAATGCCAGGTTTTCCTGCACAAAATGGGTTGGCCTCAGGCAGTCAGTGCCCAAACAAAATAGAATCTTGGATAGATGAGCCCAGAACTGCTTTAGGAAATAAACAAGGGGGCATGTGATCCCCACACGACTTCTGTAATGGGCTTCCTTTAAAACATTCTGCCCATGCTCTCCAGGTCAGTTCAAATAAAGTTTATAGAGGTAGAGGTCTGGAAGGTACCTCAAGATGTCATCTTTGCCAGTCTCATTCTGTAAAGAAAATCTACTACACTTATGCTATTCCTGACAGATATTGCCTAGGCTTTGGCATCTTCATCACTGGAGGTCTTTACATACAACCAATTTAATCATCTGTCTTTACCACAAGGAAACATCTTTAAACATCTACCCTATATATTCCTGTCCGAATTTTAAACCCATTACTTCCTGAACTACCCACCACAAATTGAAAAAGTAAAAATTTTTAAAAATCAGTCTTTCCTTTGTCTTGTCAGAAGCATTTTGTGTATTTGAAGCCTGTTCCTCTTCCCTCCACCCCCAACTCCTAGGTCAGCACATGCTGTGGACTATGCATTTGGTCTTCATCCCTGTCATGGACCTGGCTGAAACACCAAGGGTCTCTGTCAGCTTGCAAGCTGGGTTTCTTTCCTAGGAGTTGAGGCATCTTGGTATTGACAGAAGGTGAGGGGGAAGGATGTGACTTGCCCATAGAGCCCATGAAGGCCACGGTCTGCAGCCAGACCCTGGGATGGAAGAAGTAATTTCTGACTCCCACCATGTCCACTCCAAAGGCACCATGACACAAATTGTACTGGCAAGATCCGTATTTCCTGAAATAAATGCTACTTCTAGACACTATACAATGAAAATAATGACGTTTTGATCTCCCACTCATAAGTTTCCTTCATCCAGTTCACTGTCACAATCACTGTGGCAACACAATCACTATGGCGACACACAAATGAGTGTGACTAATCCACCTGGCTTAAAAAAACCCCAACAAAATACCAGTCAACAGCAAACCATTATGTTGTTTTACTGGATTGGTATTCTTTCACTCCCATTACCTGAATTCAACTGACATAAGGAGAACAGCAGGACTCCCAGGCTGGAAAAGAGACCTGCTCCTTGCATTGCTGCCAGGATTTTGGACTGACTCCAGAGACAAACTGCAGCATCCCACAGACTCTTCCCCTGCTTGACAGGGAGATAATAGGTGCCAGATATGGTGTCTCCTAACACACAAGTCTATATATCACACTTCTGAAGTCGGGAGTTGGTCCTGGGTGTCCCAGCCTAGAGCTTTGGTGGACAGGAATCCTTTAGTTAGTCTGAACCTGGAATCACAAAAATGTTCATGTCCCTCAGCACAGCTGATTTCAAGTAAATGAAAATTACACTCCCAAATAGTTTTCTGAATCTTATTTCCCTTGTCTGCTTAATCTTTTCTCTGTTATGCACTGAGGGCTTTTTTAGTGCATGTTTGTAGAAGGTGTACTGAATACTTGAACAGTAACCATTGCTGATATATGAAGAGGGAAGACCAGATTTGGTATAGAAACACAAAATTTTAATTACAAAATTTTTGATATATACACTGAATATTTGGTGGAAATATCACCAAGCCCATCCAGATACAGAGAGCCAGCACTTAAGCAACAAGTAACCGTTGATCTTTTGATGCTGTGAGAGGCACATATTAAAATATTTCCCAGGAGGATAAGCATGATGGAAAATGGATGGACTGAAAGGAAATTGGAGTTCTGTCATCTTTTGCGTGATGCTTTTGAACCAAAAATATAAGTAAGAATATACAGATTGAAAAGTCACAACAGGAGACAAATGACAGAAATTATTGTCAGTGTTTATTGTTGACTATGTTATTGCAACACAATTCTTTTCAATGCTATTTGCAAACCATGCGTGACTGATAGAAATTAGATGTGATTACTCTTCTTTCTGGGACTTGTCTCAATCTTATTTGTTTCATGAATAATAGGTCCAAAAATGTGCAAAAAAAAAGTAATTTCTTCAATAAATTCTGTATTTTCTCTTTAAGAAAAGTAAGTATTAATAGGTACAGCTGTTTTTTAGATACAGGGACATCTGATAAAACATACAGTCCACAAATGGAAAAAGGGTCTGAAAATATTCCAGTGTATCCACAGTCATTAATTACATCCTTTTTGTTGTTGTTATAAGACAAATGCCAGGAAAGCAACAGAAAAAAATGTTGCTGGAAACCATACATCAATAAGGAACTGAGTACATACATCCAAAGAGATGCTGAAAAAAATCCCATCAGATTGCCTGTACATAGACACACAGCATTACAGATATAAACAGTTATTCCTGCTAAAAGGAAAATTCCAAATTATTTGAGTAGTGTTTAGTTTTACCCGCAGACTTTCTGGAAGTGTACTCCTTTTATCTTGTTCCAATATGTTAGAAAGTGAAAAACACAGGGCTGGCTACTGAAAATCAACAGAAATTTTTACTGTTGAACAAAGATATGCTCAACAGTCTCCCTTTGAGGATTTCTCAAAATATGCTTGTCCTTCTAAATTTGTTTTCAATCCTACATTTTGCTAAACTCAGTTGGTAAGAAACACTTTTATGTGCTGAATATCTTCACAGTCTTCATCAGTTTTGTGTCAAGTGAAGAGCATGATGGAGTTTGTAACTGTCAGTGGAAGAGAAAAATAGAGTAAGAAAATAAACATAAATCTGAAATATTGATATACGTTAATATATTAGAGTAAAACAATATCTGTTTCAGACTTCTAAGCCCTTTGCCTTCACTTAAAATGCAATAGAGAAAGTGTATCAGCAGAGACAAAATACTGCCCTTCCTTTTAGACCTGGGACTGATTTCAGAAAAAACAAGTAAAACAACAAAAATAATCTTCCTTGCTCTCAGTAATCAAAGAGAAACTCTATCTCACTAGCAGTGGAACACTTTAGTTCCTCAATAACTTCTCAAAAACAGTTGGCTCTTTTCTTCTTCATTTTCTTCCTTTTATTCCAAGCGTTATTTTGAAATGAGCACTAGATTCAGAAATATCTAAGGGTTGAATTTCTTTGTGCACCTGTTTGCAAGGTCAATTTTAGCTATTCCAAAATTCTAAAGGGCACATCCTTCCACCTTCTAGTGAATTACACTTACTATGTCTTGTGCTCCCTTATTTTAATTCAGTAAGACCCTAGTTTAAAATAACCATCTAGATCCATCTCTCTCTATATAAATGAATCTAACTCAAATTTGTACTTGCCAACACTAATACTGCAGAAGACTAGAAGCTTTATTGCAGAAAGAACTTGCATTGGATGTTGCTGATAAAGAGTACCGTCAACACACTGACCTACATAATTATGACTAAATTATTGGAATAGAACCCAAAATGTTACTCACAAGCCCCACCAGCATTACACACGCATAGCCCCAGGAAATAAAAAGTTAAGACCAGCAGTAGGAACAAAGTCTGATATTCTTCATTGCATGCTGCTTACTCAACAGCATTCTTGAATGCTGAAAAGTAAATACCACCAGCATGAGGTACTACCCAAAGAACTTAATTGGCAGTTAATATCCCTCGTCAGAATTTATATTTTGTCACTATGTTTATGAAGTACTGCAATGTCCCGGCAAGGGCAACAGATCTGTCTCCTTCGTCTCAGAGGTAAACTGTGTGATGAACATGAAAACCTCTTCCAGGCATCTTCACAGGTGATCTGCCAGATCTCCCTAAGCTAGCTGGACATAAGTCACTTCCAGACCTAGGATATACATAAATCCCCTCAAAAGTCAGAACTGACGAGTTTGAGACAGGTTGATTAGTGAAGTTGCAATGCCGGGTGAATGGGTCTGAGGTGCCCCTAGATCCCACCAAGGATCTGTGCCGAGTACTGCTGCCTGTGTGTCATGAGGGTTGTAAAGACTCAGGCCATCAGTTTAGCCATCTGCACATTTCACTGATGGCTCAGGCATGGTACCTATTTTCCATTGCATACCTTTCTCTTTTCAAATACCAGTTTAATCAAGCAGATAACTGGCTGGTTCTTCATCCCCATGCTAAACATCCGCAGCTTCCCATACTTCATGTTCCATGATCAAAAGAAATCTTCAGTTTCCCTGTGAAATTCACCAGACCTTCCTGCCAATCCCTTAATCCTATTCCATTGTGTCTTTTAATATACAGATGCCACCACTACATAAATTCATAAACTCTGAGTCCACAACTTGACAGTGAACTACTCAGACATCCTGTGAATTTGAATGTATGTCACAGACCACAGTTTGAACCAGTAGCTCCCTACAGAGAAAAATAAATCAAGATTAAGTGTTTGACAAGTGGCACAGTCTCTGCACAAGACTGTTGTCCTCATGATTACCACTCAGTTAATCTATCAGCAGTGATCTTGTGTGAGCTTTACAAAGACTGAGACCAGTGTTGCACTGTGCTGAGCACAGTATCTGCAGATGACCAGGAGAAACACCTACACTTCATGATGGCTTTCCACTGACAACTACCTGTGTTAGCTGTCAGCCAGCCAAATCTCAATATATTTAACATGTGTTTTATTGACGTGGTATCGTGATAGGAGTTTTTAAAATCAGAATAGCATGTTGTACCAGTCAAATGCCTTTTAAATGCCTAAATGCATTTCAAATGCATCACACCTATTTTTTAATGTATCAGCCATATTAATCATCACCAAAGAGTAAAAGCAAGTTTGAGTAACAAAGATCAATTTTGTATGAAACCGTGCTGGCCAGTACTAATTTTATCCTGATCTTTCTGATTATTTATGAACTGCTATGACCACAGGGTGTTCTCCTAATTTGCCACAGCATGAAACCCACCCTACCATTTTCCAGCCCTTGTCACATGCCCTCTTGGCATCCCAGAAAAACGAGGGGCACCGCTTTTCCTGGAACTTTTCCCAGTTTTCTAAAATTTATTGAAGACAGTATTTAACTTTGTCAGTTGCAAATCACAGTATGTATCACAGCACATCATTATTTATACTGTAGTTCTATCTAAGCAACTAAGCCAGTTTTAAGAGCAATATTTCTTTCGGTCTAGCAGATCATGGGGGATAATTGAAAATAAAAGCCTGGACTATTTCTATATATAAGGTCACCTGCCATGGAATCTGGTGAGGGCTGGGGAAAAGTCCACTGTTTCAGTAACACAAAGGAACAGAGAAGAACAGGTGACTATTGGATTTCTTCTTTCCCACTCTGGGAAAAGGAAGCAGTGCAACAATGGTAAATCTGTTCCTAATCACAAACTAAGAACTCTTTTTTAACATATAGGGGAAAATATAACCAAACAAGGTTTATTTACTTACAGATTATTTCTCTTTCCTGCATTTTACATCTTACATAATTGCTGTTGTGAAAAAGTCTCTGATCACATAAGTTTAACACCAATATCCGGGGCAGACCAGCTAAAAGAAAGAAAGTGTTTTTGCAACAGAATAGTGAAATATGTGCACAATTGGAGCAGTGTTGTCAGTGATTGACTTTTCACTCACAAAACAAAAAAAAAGGATAATGCATATATTTATCATATAAGTTAAACACGTGATTTTCAGAGGAGTTTCTAAACTCTAAAATTATTATTCTATGCTGCTGCTTATCTTTTAATGACCTGGATCTCTTATTTTGACTCAATTTTGGCAATTTGCTTTATGAAAACACTTTCAACATGAAAAAGCAAAGATAATCTGAAACAGTTAAATTATGCCTTTTATTTTTAAATAAATCATTTTTTATGACTAAAATGGACTCAAAATCTCTGGACTCTCTTTTGGAAAACATTGGCTCTCTGTTTACAGAAGACTCAACTCTCTATAGCAACAACTAGCATGAGGGCATTGAAATCCAACAACGATATACTTTGTGTATGAGCAGTAAATTGCTACTAATCAGACATTATAGTAGTTATATTTCCACTGTAAATTCTTGCAATATATCATGGATTGGTTTTTGTATCCTACAAATGAATTCATAGCCGGCCTTTCACTTAACAAAAAAGGACTCTCATAGACTATATTTGGCAAGAGACAGTACAACAAATCCCTGATTGATTCATTAAGGTTTCAAATTAAATCTTTTCAAGAGGAAGCATGGCTTTCATAAAGATCTGTGATTCAGTAGGTACAATTTTTAACATCAAGTCTGTTTCAGAATATGAATGCTCAATGCGCAAAATTAATCCCCAACCATTTTCGGTTTCATCATTTTTAGAGAAATCATATTATTAACATCAAAAATATTAGTACCAATGCACATTTCCAAAAGCTAGAATAATGACCAGATTTTATTTTGCAATACCTTTTCCAAAAAACCAAATAATTCAAATTTTGTTTTTAAAAAGAAACAAGGGCCATTCAAAAGCCTCTTTTTCTCCCTGGGAGCAAAAAACTTCAAAACAAATACCGTTTTAAACCAGACCTTGTAGTCCTAAAAATGTCTTTATTAATGAGCAGGCAGAGCTGCCATGTATGAAATGCTCAAAGTCCAATTCCAGGGACGCACACCTTCTGACAAAGAACTACTTTACTGTCTTTTCTATTGTCTTTGAGGTTGCAAAATCACCCAGTTTCAAGAATTTCCTATAAATATAAAATGCTGTTATTATCAGGAAAATTACATATGTTCTGATATGATATTTTAAATTGTGGATGTCTGGAAAGCAAATAAAGATCTTTCCTCTTTCTCTAAGAAAAGAATACAAAAAAAAAAAAAAGGCCAGAAAAAAATTGTAAACCTTATTTAGCTTCCTTGGATTTAATTTTTTCTGATTTCATGGGGGGAGGGAGGGGAGAATCCCACTAGCAATGGTAATTGCATAAATGCTATAGGAAAAAAAAAGGAACAGATGAATAAAATAATTCAAGCAGTGACGTTTACTACCTGGACCAGATTAGTTTGCTGCAAATCTAATTTGCATGAGATATCATTAAATATAGGGGGAAACGTAACTTGTGCTCAGAACAGCTTACAGATATGTAGCTCAACTATGAATAGAAGAGTGTGAATAAGAGGAAATAAGGAAATTATTATTTATGGGCTTTATATTTAAAAAAAATAAGTGATTTTGAAGATGTTACTTTTCATCTTCATTTAATTTTCTTTCCTTCTGACATGGATTACTTCTAAAATGTGGACATTTGCCTTTTCCAGCATGATGATCTAAGCAGCTTGTGGGCACATATTTTGATCCATTATAAAGTCCTATGCATTTTATTAGAAATTAAAGTGTTATTATGAATAATCTCAATAGCAGTGAAATCTCAACACCTCTAAGAGATCAACCAAGGTGTACTTCTGATGCACTTATGAGATTACTTATTCATCATGCTTCTATTGAATACAATAAAAAATAAGGTGCATTATGTTAGAAAGCATTTTATTGTCTTCTTCTGTATCTCATTTTATGCCTAAACTAGTAAATGGACTTCTTTCTAATGACATAGCCATGTTATTATCAAAGTGCATATTGTACTGCCCAAGATGAAAGCAGCATGTTTGGAAATCCAATTACAAATTCTTTCAATCAAAAATACTGTGAATGCATTTGAATATTTTTTGACCTAAAAGAATTAAAACTACAGGTATTCTATGTATTTAACATGTAGCTGCTTTTTTGAACTTTCCATTTATTTCTAGGTTCACCTGAAAACACAGCTAAGTCAAATTCAAGTAACTCTGGCAGTTCTGAACATAACATTACTTTTCCACAGTAGAAAAAACTACTCACTTTTTTCATATGGTGCCCATGAATAAAACACTTCAGACACTAACTGTTCAATCCAGAAACTGAAATTTATATGTCATTGTCAGGGTTGCTGGTTCTATATTGCACAATTAGAATAAGAAAAGGAATAAAAGAAGGCAGGCATGAAGAAAGCTTACTTTTCTTCAAGTGCCAACATGAAAAATTAAAGTTGAAGTGAACGCCTATTTGAGGAAGTAAAGGTGTAAAAGTAACCATTTGAACACCTAAAGTTTCAAACTCAAGTAAGGGTCATATCACTGTGTTCAGTCTTCGAGAAAAACTACAATATTTCACCTGCCAGCCCTGCCAAATTCAAATAGGATGTTTGCAGAGACCATGCTCTTCTCCTCACCGGTGATAACACTGCTGCAAGCCAGATCGGCCTCTTGGTTACATTTCTTCAGCTCCCTGAAATACTTTCTATTAGATTCTTGGTAACGCGTGAGTCAATTGCTTCTGGAAGCACTTTGTCCTATCACACAAAAAAGAAAAGAAAACTTTTGCCTTGCTGGTGAAGATCATAGTGGCAGCAGACTGTTCTTTCGCTTTTCTATTCATACTCAAACTAGGCATAAAATAGGCATTTTAATTCAAGATTCACATGACCTACTTTAGATGTTGTTTCTAGGAGGACGTGATCTGAGCCTCTAGAGGTATGCATTTCTCTCCCTTAACTCTAAGAAGAGATGAGGAGTGCAGATGCTTGCATGAATACTATCCCGTTTGCTTCTGATGACATTCAAGAAGGATGATTCCTACTGAAGGAGTTTACAAGAAACAGACAAGTCATAAAAAGCAAACACTCAAAATTATAAAGATCATTAGCTACAGCATGGAACAGGCAGGCAGAAGAAGGAGGTGAATAAATGCTATTTTGCAGACAATGAGATTTTCACAGACTCCCCAGCAATTCTTTCTCAAGCAGGCTCCTCGGAAAAAATACTGGTTGTTATTAGATGGTTTCTTCAGCCCAAGTGCCATCATGGGCCAGGCAAATGAGGAAGATGTGGAAGAAGCTGTGACAGACAGAGATACATGCTTCTCTTTGAAAAGATTTGATTGCTGGAAAAAATAAGGGAACTGGACCAACAGCTCCTCAGTTCTCTGAAAGTACGTGATGTTCAACCAGGCTACTGCCTAGAAAGATGGATCCACATTTTGTCATTTAAATTTTTTTTTTTAAAAAAAAAAAGGAAACAAATGTGGACCTCTTTTAAGAATAGGACATAGTTACTTACATTTAGGATATGTTTCCAGACTGCAAATCCTTCATAAAATATCCTCCAGTTCTTCTCATGACACCATGTAGACCACAAAGCCAACAGAAAACCCCTGGAACTCTGCATTTTATGCCCTCAGCACAGACCTCCTTACACATTTTCCTTTTGCTTCAGTGTAACGGGTTTTATCTGATTCCACTTAGATTTCTGTCTAAGATGCAGGTCTACCCTTCTTTGACTGATCTGAAAGGAAAACAGTGGAGTAGCCAGGGTATAAGAGCACTCTGATTCCTCCTGCTGTGGTTTACTTCAACTGTCTAAATTTCTCCACAGCTCACAGCTTATCTGGTTTTTCATAATCTTTCCTGATAGTAACTAATCCAAATAAGTGCTACAGATGTTATCATCTCACTACTCACCTGCATAAATTGTTAAAACAACACTGACCATTGTATTAAACATGGTGGCACCTCCCTGTTTACCATGTTCCATCAGAGAAACATGCTATTTTTAATAGTCAGTTTAACTGATTTCCAAGCCAAGCAATTTAGTTTCCATAGCAGAACGTGTTTGTTTCTTTAGCAGTTCAAAAGGAGCTTTCCAAAATATAGAGGAAAAATAACTGCAGCTATGAAAACTACACATCAGAATCTGAAAAATCTTTTTAAAATAAAAATATAAATATAAAAGAGGGAAAAGACCATGGAGTGTAAATTGATTCTTGTTTTCTCCAAGAGCAGTATCTTAAATTTTTCTTTCTCCTTTCCCACTACCAGTAGGTGCAAAGTAACCCAGGAAGTCAACAGAACCAATGTTTGATTAATGTAAAATGAGCTATTATGTTGCACACATCTCTAAGATTTTTCTCTCAATGTCTGATTCCTTCTGGCTATAAAAGCCAGCCACATGACTGAGGGAAAATGGTGTATGGATGGACCACTTGACTCCTGAACTTTTCCACCTGCTACAATGTTTTCTTGAAAGCTGCCACACCTGACACAATAGTGGAGCTTAGTCTGTTCTTTAAGAAGAAAGATGAGAGACATAGATGGAACACAATGTCATGGCCTCCTTATGGAACAGACATAGCACCAATGCATTCTGCAGTTTCTCCAGTTCACATCACCGCATCTCAGAAAATAATAGGGGAAAATGAGAATTGATAAACATAATTAGACTTCCAGAAACAATCTCATGTTCTTCTTGAACACGCCCATCAAGACCTTCAAAAAAAAATCCAAGTTCTGCTGAGGGCAGTGATGTCAGTGAGGGGCAAAGACTTCATTCCAGCACCTATTCTGAATTACATTTTTAAAGCATTTCATAGACACAGCATTCCTGATATGCTGTGTGGCTCTAATGCCAGTCTGACATTAACTGTATTTGGGAGACATTAGGATTAAACATTCCTACTACTTTTCAGTATCTGAGCAACAGAACCAGTAAAGCATCATTGGCTCCACTAGAGAGAGCTCTTGTGCTAACATAATTATATTAATAAACATAATTACTTATTTGAAATCAGTGGAATTATCTGTAGGAGAAGATGTGTTGCTGCACACATACACAAGAAGAGTGTGGCCAGTGTTCCTACGATTTACTGAACACATGCTGCAAGATGTTCCCTTTATGCTCACCTTTGGGAAGTGTTCTTGTATAGATTGTTTTCTATTTGCATTAAGACCTTTTCACATAACTCTGGCTACTCTGACTGTGGAAAAAAGAATCCCAAAACACAAACTCCAGCCCATTACCAAATTATGTTCTTCGAACAGGAGCCTGCAGTTTTCTTGACTTAAAGCCCAGTGCTCAGCAAAAATTCGGATATTTCCGAGTTGTTAGAGTGACTGTAATCCTATTGAAATTCCACTGAGAATAAGCATAGAATGGGGCATAATTGGGTACAATATGCTGAGGTGGGTCCTACAAAGCCTTCAGTACACTTGTGGCATACAGGACTGAGATCCCCATGTTGGGCTATTTCAAGGAAAAACACACAAATGTTATCACTGAAGGAGTAGGAAGAGATTAGGAAAGTTTTGACCTAATCCCAGTGGGGTTTAGATTTTAGCTATAATCACTCATCTGTCCTAATCCTACAAAGTGGCTTAATACAGAAGGATGGAAGAACTACTGAAGCATGCACAAAAGGTACAGAGAAGACTATTGATTGAAGGAACTAAGCTTCCTTTTCTACTGTTTCCCACTGCAATGGTTGTATCTAGTTTTATGCTTTCAAATCTTAATTTCTTGGTTGAAAATACACAGATTTGTTTTGCTATTTTTTAATGGATCTTTTGGGAACAATAAGAACTGAATTGTATTCTTATTTACCTGAAATATCCTGACTTCAGTAATACTTGTATAGAGTACTAGATCTAAGACTGAATATATATGGTCTAAAAAGCAAAAAATTTTGCATGGCTCCTTGCTGTATAGTACACCAAAAGTCCATCTGAGTCTCTCCAGTAAATCTGCAACTTTTTGATCAATAAGAGAGCATGGTTCTATCAAAGGAAGCGTTAAATTAGCAGTGCACTTTATTCCCCCCAACCCCCGCCTTCATCAGTACTTTCCCTGTTCTCACTTGCCGCATATCTTGGAGTTGAAAGGCTGCTTAACCCCTGGCATCCCACTCGTTCTGTTATTTGTTCAACTCCTGCTTACCACAGTGAAGACTTTGGGGAGTCATCATATCACAAGCCTGTCCTCAAACTTAAATACACAAGTGCTTTGGGTATCCTATTTCCAATCGAATCTACTATGTTCCCCTAATAGGTACAATCACTGTAAAACAAGCCCTCTTACTACTTTTTTTTTTAACTGAGTCGTTAGAGATTTCTTTAGTGCATTGGCACAAAATACAAATTTATTTGGCTGATTGCTTCTGCTCGTGTCTCCTCTTTTAAGAAGCATTAACATCACATGTATATCAGTCCAGTACCATATATGTCACATATATCAGTCCAGTATCTTTAAATTTAATTTTTGCAATCTAGTATGCAAAAACATAGCATTTTTCCTGTCTCCATATATGAACATAAGAGAATGTGACAGTAAATTACCTACACTGAGTTATTCAATAATTCAATAATTCCTAGGACTTTCAGGTTGCTCTGTAAGGAATTTTCCACAAGTATTCACTGAGATTCAACTTTTATTTATATTCCTAGAATATTTATCATTTTCTTTCATTCAGATACCTGCTGATCTGACAAGTTCTGCTAATTTACAGATCAGAAAAAAAAACCAAAGTCCTTTTCTTTATGTTTCTACTGTGCACTAAGCTGCATAATCTTGTTGTCATGTGAAATTAGCAGCAAAGATCCCCGTGCAAAACAAACCCTGACATGTACAGTATGTGAGCTAAAGTAAGGCAGTTACCCGATTACAAAAGAAACAGGTCATATATCCCTGGCTATACATATATCCCTGGCTACGATACATAACTAAGACATTCAGATAATTCCTCCTTCACAAGTGTGCTTTGTTGGCAGCTGTTACACAGCCAGAATGTGTTACTTTCTTATTTAACATCAGAGTTTTTCGCTTTAATGCCTTTAAGTGTTGATCAAGTTACATAAAATAGCGATATTAATTGCAACTTAAAGGAAAGCTTCAGACAGAGAGTTATCAACCCGAGAGCCAAACATGAGAAAATGCCAGCTAATTATTCATCAACTAGGTTAGTTATGGTTAGCATATTCCAGGCTTAACAAACTGTTCTGTGAAACTGCATAATAAAGGATTTCAACCCACAGAGTGATTCAGTACTTGGAAGCGGTATATACTGACAAAGAAGGCAAATCAATAACAAAATACAAAGCTGACTACCACAGTCTTCTTTACACACCCCGAATAGGGATTTCCCTGTCTTCTGAGTGTCTAACTGGTGTCCTGCGTGCTACCTGAAATTTCAGTGCAAGAATCAAAATGCTGGAACAAACAGTCAGCTCTCTTCCTAAGCTAAGGTAGAGCAGCTAACATTGTTCTAAAACCACTGAAGAAAAATGCTGATACCACATTTGATAAAAGTGACAGTGCTCGACCTCTTACAGAACTTTGTAACACTGTCATCCTTTACTGAAGATAAAAGTGGAAGCAAAGCACAATACAGAATATTAACATGTCAATTCTTTCAGCTTTAGACAATAAAACATTCTGGTTTAAAGCTTGAGCTTTCCGGTTTGTTTTTATATTGTGACTTATAGTTTATCTTGGTTCTGTCATCTTTTTGAAGAGTAGCTTTATGACCAGCCACTAAGGCTGAGCTGTTAAGCCCGGCTTTTTCTGATAATGTGTTGTTATAGAGCGGATGTTCACGAGTTAGGGAAACAGATTTAGTCCTAAGAGAAAAGAGTTAATTGACTTCCTTGCATGTTGAGTAGATTGTAAAGTATATCAAATCATATGTCACTAAAATTTATCTTAAAATAAGAAAATGTTTTTAGTGTTGTTTTTTTCTTGCCATTAGTCCTCAAAAATTCAGCAAAACTTTATTTTCCCGTGGAAGTTAGTGACAGTGAAAATGATCATTTAACATAAACATTGCATGTACTAAACCCTGAGACTCATGCTTGTATTTCAATTCTTAAAGTATTGGGGTATTTTAAAAGTAAAAACCATATGGTATCTATTTATAATGTGAACTAGATACAAAAAGAGAAAAACTATTGGAAAGATTTGCTGAAGCATTTCTGTATTTAAATGTTCATCAAACTGTTAAAAATAAATCTTCATTTCTTTTGAGTGTGAGTACTCTTAGCATGCCATGTCATCTCTAATGGAAAAGTCAGGTCATTTACTCAGGTATGATGCACTTACTACTGAAAAAAACATGATGATTTGTCTCTTTTTATTACATATTATTCAGATAATGCTAAATAATTAAGGTATTTAGAATCATGGAACTTGTGACATTACCAAAATAAACAGAGATGGAATTAGGAAAGGATTTGGAATACTTCTGCTTAGATTTTTTACTATCCCAAAAGATTTCACAGAAGTTGGAAAGATGTGAATAATTTTCAAAACTGTAAAAATTTAATTCAATTAAACACTGAAATATTATCATGTTATTCTAAGATCATTGCAAGAGAAAAGACAACACATTTTAATTACACATCAGAATTAATTTCCACATCTTTTATAGCAGAGGCTATTTTATAATCTGTAGAAGACTTTATGATTTAATTACAGAAATTACCTTGTCATAGAAAGATTAAATGAAAAACACAGCTAAGGAAGGATTCAGTTCTGGACTCTGAAGCATCACTTTAGGTGTTCACAGCAGGTGACTGCACATAATCTGGGTGTGGGGGAGGCTCAGCTCCCTCTAAATTGCAGGAGATTTTGCCAGCAGTGTTGGTAGCACACGGAACCCCAGGGCAGCTTCCAGCTACCGAAACCTGCCCGGCCACCAGCTACTGCTCCAGTGGGGCGTAAGTCTCCCCACAACCTGTGCTAGAGCTGTCACATCTTTTGGATGGCAGCTTAAATGACAATGGATGCCCACATATAGGTAAATGCACAAGTCACAGATCCCCAGACTCTGACAGGACTTAGACTCTCACTCACATGTGAGCATCTCCACTATCAATACCACTGCTGCTGTTGTCTGACTCTGGAACTGAACCCCACCACAGTCTCACCCAGCACATGCACCACAGCTTTTCTTAGGAGGAATACCCTCCTAACTTAAACTTTTAATCACTAAACTGCTTCATAAACTAAAATCTTCATATACCTGATTTTTTTTTCTCACTTTCATTATATTACTTCTAATTGTATCTTCTTAAACCATACGACTTTTCTAAAGGGCAAAAACCTTCAGCCACTATATATTATTAGTATACTGCTCTCTTTTTCCTACCACCTTTGCTCTGCAGTCCCCTCTTGACAAAGCTGTGCATGCCTCACTTTTATACTGTCCCCACAAACCAATTTTGTCTCCCATTATTTCCATCTGGATTATTTTTGCTGTTCCCTAAGTTCCTCCCAGGGTCTTTTAGTAATATGAAATTCAGAACTGAAAGCTGCCACCGACAAAGCTGCGTAAAGTGTTATTTGTACCTGGGAACTATTCCAGGGCAGAAAACAAAATACAGGCATTAAAACTGACAAAAAGCTGATGTGCTAACTGTATTACAACCATCTGTGCTCTGAATCTTTGTCTTTCTAAATGGGTGGGGTCTACAAGAAAGTAGTTTTCATTCCTAAAAAAAAGAACGATTTGCCTGAAAAACAACTTCTATCTACTTTCTGCAGGAAATTCATTAATTAATCTTTAATTTGTTCAGAGATAATTCTCCCAGTTTTGCTCAGTTTTGTTTACTCTCTTAAACTGAAATTATCTGTTGTGGCAGACAGTGAATTTAATTATTGTTCCAAAATGTCCCACAATTGTCTACCAAAGAGTCCTAGGAAGAATTTTAAAAGCTTGTAAATCATTAAAAACTGCACCAAAAATTCAGAAATTAGTATGACACTACCAGTATTTCAACACAGGAACATGCAAATGAAGGCTTTGTGGATTTTTAGAAATTGCCTAATCTCTGATGCTTTCCTCAGGAACTCATAAACTTCAGGCTTTTGAAAACCATAGCAAGTATGAATAGTCTCATGAGGTAATTTACAGTACCACCTTTTGTATCAAAAGGCTGCTACTTAAAAAATAGAGATTCTCTGCTATTTGACAATGTGACCAAACTCCTTTTTCTTTTAAGCTATATTTTGCTAAGATGCAACGATCTTACCTCCAAAATTACTATCACAGGATTTTATTGGAATTTCTAGATCAGAATATTGCAGTGAAATCCATCTGAAGCCACATCTTTAAATTTATTCTCAGAATAAAAAAGCACTTATTTGAGATTTATTATTAAATGCTCTCCCTGCTCTTGTCAATGTGTTGCAAGATCTACTTCTAGGTGAATTTTAAGACACTGCTTTTCACCTGTGTGATGAATTATCTTTTCTATGTGAGACAAAGTCTATTTTTCCAAAATACATTCCTGCATTTGAGACCTGCAGATACCTTTCATTTCAAACAGAAGAAGTACAATCAGCATTTTCTCTATAAAGACATCTTCATTTTGGCATTAATATCCTCCTGGCCCAAAATAACCAGAGACTGTGACTTCCTTCTATTTAAGGCAGGCCTAGAGGAAGGAATTACCTTTACATTTTGTTAGCAATGATTTCTAATTTCAAAAATACCAGCTGATGGTTATTTTTACAGGCAATGACCCAAAAAACAGGTTACCACTTTGGCTTTGTGATTTTTTTCTCTACTGTGTTCCTCACATAAACATAACACTAATATTGGAACTCTTTTAAAAATGCAGGGAAATGATTAATTAATGTGTCTATTAATTATTTGGGAAAAGGTGAAGTCCAAGGTGGCATATTCACAGATGTCAAAATAATTTAGGTTACTGAAAACCAGGAAGAACTGTGTGGAATTCCAGAGGCACTTTAAAAGATAGAGAACTGTGCTGCCTGACTGCAGTTAAAACTCTGTGTTAACAAAGGCATGTTAATGTACAGTGGGAGGTAAAACATTCGATATGATTTGAGCTGACGATACACCTTCATGAGCTCTAAGTGAATGGCAATCACTGGGGAGTGGGGCACAGGAGACATTGAGTCATTGTTGGCATCTGTGTTAACATAATTATTAATTATTTGGGGGACTAAGTTTTAAAATATATTTTTAAATTTGATTAAAATAATACCTGAAAAATTATCTAATGCCATCAATTAGATTAGTTGGACTTGTGTTTACTGCTCATAAACCATTTTATTTCCTTTCTCATTTCTGTAATTTATTCACCTTTTTAACAGCTGTTTTAAAATTTCATTGCAAGATCTTTCAAAAAAGAGCACCATGTTTTCACAGTATGCAGCCCAAAGGAACCTCATGCAGCCTGAAAACTTGTGAACACCAACAGACCACAAATTAATGCCTACTGCTGAAGACCAGTCATACACTTTCATTTTGAATGTTGTGTTTAAGTCTAATCACCTAATTTAAAACAAATAATAAAGCGCAACTAGAAGGTGGTCAGAGAACATAAATGGTAATATAATATCGGATTTTCATGAAATGAAGGTTTCTAGGCATCAGAATTCTTTCCTTTGGAGAGGAAACGTGTAAGAGACTGATAAAATAATGCATGCAAAGGCAAGAGCAAATTGTGAACTCTTAATCGTCTCCTCATTGCAAAAAAAAACCAAGGCATCAGGCAATAAAATTATAGGAACATTAACGACCTAGAAAAGGAATTTCATCCTTTCCTTTTGTGAAGGGAAGCAGAAGAACTCACTGTGATGGATACAGTTGAATCCAACAGATCAAAAAGGAACAGGATAGAAGAGGGGCACTCAGTTGCCTGAAGATGGCACAAAGAGACATTTAACATGATCTAAAAGTATCCTAAGAGGTCCACGTGGCAAATGTGACAGAAAACCTACAGGAGACTTGCACTGTGCTGAAAGCAGATGAAGACCAGCAGGGACACTAAGGACATCTCCACAGAATAAAAATTCCTTAAGGATAGAAAATACCATTCTTCAGTGTATTAACCAACAAGTGTCTGACTAAAATTGCGACAGTCAATTACCTTCAAAGAAGGTTATTCTTATATACCTTGTACTTCATTGCTAGATAGTGGCCAGTGCCATGAACAGATTGCTCATGCAGTAAGTAGCACAGTACTCTCCTCATACAGGATTCCCTGGGTTTTCCCCAAGACTCCAGTATAGATTGCCCTCAATTCATCTGGCTTTTACTGCTTATCGTACCTCACCATATAATTCTACTCAATTCATTATCAGAAAGCTGGACAGTTATTTTTCCAAAAGATTGTTGCCTTCAAGGATCTGGGTGTAGATCTCTTTTCAAAGCCTACTTCATTATTATTGTTCAAACCCTTTTCATTATTATTGTTCAAGAATAATTTTGGATATGGTTTGGTGTTCTTCATTGCACACAGAGACATCTGTTTCTTGAAAAATGACTTCTCAAACTCTTAGTCCACAGCCTTCTTGTGAGTTGAATATCTGAACTAAGATTTTTTTTTTCCCTACAAACTTTATGTGATCAGAAACCTGGTCAGAACTTATCATGATTACCAGGTCACTCATAATATCAGGGCAGAGTGAAGGAACATGCTTGTAAATGCAGCCTCCTCACTGGTTGCATAAGCAGCCAGCAAAATAAGAGGTAATTTTATGCCTGATGATTTTCCCCCACAGTTTGTCAGTCAGTAATGTTGGTAATGGACAGTATCTTCTACATTCAATCCAATCTATACTTGTGCACTTAAAGCCTATTTTATTTTTGCACATGAAGTCTATCTTTAACCCAAGTTTGCCAGTGGCTTCAAAGGAGCTGAAAAATCCTTTCAGCAGAAACAGATTTGGGGAAGATCACTGGGCACTACTGCACCAGAAAGAGGAATAGCATTTTCTGTCTTTTAGGAAGTGTGGCAGCTTTGAGACTTTCATTTAACTTGACCTCAGTCTGGCCTGTGTTGTCTTAATGGGAAATATATTACCATCGTGATTTGTCCTGATACAGTAGGCTCCATTCTTTTGTTACTAGATACTGAATGTACTTTTCCTGTGAATGCCAGCAGGCAAGAATCACAGCATGAAATCAGCATGTGGCAAGTTCAAAACAGCAAAAGATAATACTTCAATCAGTGAGCACACAAGTGTTGGAACTCCTTGCCACAGGATTGCTGAAATGCAGAGCAAGTCAAAAAAGAATCAGAAATTAATGCAAAGGAAAAAATATTCAGGACCCACTAAACACAGAGGTGTTACCTTTATCAAAGATCCTGATCTGAGAATGGTTGTAGCCTGGGAGAATATCCTATATTCCTTCCCTGGTGCTGTATTTTAGCACAGGCATCCTCTGTGAACCTCTCTGAAACAAACCTTTGATCTCAAATTATCGCTTTTATTTTTAAAACAATTTTTAAAGTTGCTCAGGATTTTAAAAGTGAGCACAAGTTTCAGGCAAAAGAATTTGATACATATTTTCCAAATAAATATGTTTCATAAAACTCTTTTACCAGATGTGATCACTATTCCCCTTTTTTCAATTTTGTGATCAAAATTTGCTCTTTTTTTTTCTATTCATATCCTTTTATACTTTCATTTGTAATTGATCTTTTCCTGAAAGTACCTATTACTCGCTTTGTAAATCTTTCATTGTTTGTACAAGCCCCATGTGCAGGCAGGCCTTGAACTCTGAAGTCCTGTAGGCATCTCAATTTGCATAGCAAATGATTGATGGTGACAAAATGTGATGTCATATTGGTTTTCTCCCAACTTGTGTTCATGCAAAAGCTTTGAGGAAAAAATGTTTCAATTGAAAAGTAACAAGAAAAAAAGTCTTTTAATAACCATCATAAAATAGTGCTTCAGCACTGTTCTTATTCTTTGATAACAAAATCCCAGAATTTAGGGAGAGATGGCAAGAATTGCTTACACAGAAAAAGTGCAGCAGTGAATTTTACCATGTCTTGCAACAGGACAATCTATCTCAATATCTAAAGGAAGGGCAGATAAGGTCTTACAGATACAAATCCTTACTCTAATGAAAACTTTAAAAAACTGGAAAGCCTGATGTTCTCAGTGATTGGGAACAATCTCCCAAGCAGATACATTTTTTATTGAAAACTGCAACAATTTCTGTAAAAAGGTTGTACATGATTTAGGCCCCAGGCATGAAAACAATTTTCACCCAGTTTTATGAAACTACAAACTAAAATCATGATTATGAATCTATTTCAAGAAATAAAAAAAATTTCAAAAATCTTGGTATGTCACTGTATAAATCTAAAGTGAATCAATATGCTGAATGCTGTGTCCAGGTCGGATTCTGCACTCCATCTCAAAAAGATGGAAAATTTACATAGCAAGGTGAAAGAAACCTCAAAGTCATTTCACATTAGATAGAATGAAGAAGCAAGAACTTTTAGGGCATTTCCCTGGGAATAGGCTGAGGCTGGGCAGGACATCAGCCCACAGAGCAGGATCAGGCCCAGTGGCAGTAACCAAAACTTTATTGTCTTGGACCCAGAAAGTCCTTGAACCAGATGGCTGGAAGTTATAAATCTCTGTAACCTCCTCCTGTTCTTATCCTCTCAGCAGTCAATATCTGCCACCACTGAAGACAGGTACAGCCCAGACCAGCCATCCTTACCCTATATTCTTTTCATGAGAAAAGATGGAGAAGGGATGGAAGTTGAGCATATGACTCAATGCCTTGACTTGAAATGGCATCAGCTGGATTACACATCAGACAGAGAAGTCAGAATCATTTAAACAAGGCTGTCTGTTTTCCAGATGGAAAAGACCGCTTTTATCTGGCCCTGGTGGAGTAAAATGTTAATGTTGCATACTTCTAATGCTGAAGTAGTCAGTTGGTTTAACCTGGGTGAGGTGATTAACTAGAGTGCGAAACGGTACAAGAAAGGGAAGAAAAGCTTCTTAAGTTGTATAATGAAGTTATCCATCACGTTGCCACATAGGACAGCTCTTCTACACTTCAGTATAAAAATTGGCTGGTTCTAGAGAGATGATTTTACTTGAACGTAAACAAATTAGTAACTCACTGAGATGACTTAAGTCCTTTACACAGAATCACAGAACAATTTTTCTATGAAAATAACTATTTACAACTAATTCAGTCTCTCATAATCTCTTCCTCTTCATTCCCAAAATTTATCTGCAAACAATCACTGCTTATTTTAAGTAGTATTTAAATTACTGCTTATTTTAAGTAGTAGTTAAATTATCGTTCCATGGTCTGGAGACAGTGAGTACAAATGACTCTGAGGTATTCAGGTCTATCCAAAATAAGTTTGCCACCACCATCTCTCTTAAGACCAAAATGTCTAAACCCAAATATCTGGTCAAAAGAACCTCTATTTATGGAAGCAAAAAGGGATGTAGAGTAAGAAACAGAAGGTAAAGACAACAAGACAGTGAGCAGGCACTTCCTTTTCCAAAAATTTCACTTTCTTTTCTCAAAAAAACCACAAGTCATGTCTTACTCATAGTCTAAAACAGACATATAAATAAATAAATCCTTTATGTTAAGCTAATAGAGCAATAAGCAGCAAGGCAGCCTTAAAGAAAGCAAATATCCCTATTATGTATTTAGAAAATTGGTTATAGTTAATATTCCAAACATTTGCTTGAGTATAAAGCCATATTCCTCAAAGAGAATGTGTATGTTTATATATATTTTAGCAGCCATCTCTTAAAAGGCTTCACAGGAAGTTTCATTGGGAGATAAAAGAAATTCCCCCAAAGTATTCTGAAGTAATCATGAAGAAATAAAACCTTGTGCTCCAGAACTGTTCCCAGAGAAAGTGAACCAGAGGGGCCCAAATGCTAGGGAACAGTTTCCAAAGCAGTCTTTTCAAATCACAGAATTACAGAATATTCTGAGTCAGAAGGGACCCACAAAGATGATCAAGTCCAACTCTTCAGTGAATGGCCCCTGAGGGGGTAAGAGCCTCAGACTTTCAAAGAAAGGGCAAATAACGCCTGACCAGGGAGGGGGTGGTAAACAAGAGAAAGTTAGTCTGATGGTTCTTCAGGACTGTAAGGAATCTTCAGACCCTGATGAAAAGGAAATCTAGATTGCAGGGTCTGATTTGATTGCCAGAGGAGGCAAGTTACACAGACAAAACATTCCTTAAGTGCACAAGGTGGAATGTATTCTTCCTATCACAACTGAGAAAGCAGGTTTGGGAAATCTTTATGTCACCCAATGAACAGAGAATTAGTGCCAAAAACTCTGTGGATAGTTTACCAAAGTTTTATTGAACAATTTTTTGCTTTTAATGGTAGCAGATCGGAGAAAGATAATAAACCATACTCCAGTACTGGAACTGAATGTCCTCCTGCCCAAAAAGGACCATGCGTCTGTCACAGTCCTCAGATCAATTTTTAGCAGCCAAATATTCTTGGTGCTGAAATTTTATAAAATACAGATGCCACCT
This sequence comes from Atrichornis clamosus, assembly GCA_013400975.1. Taxonomy (NCBI): domain Eukaryota; kingdom Metazoa; phylum Chordata; class Aves; order Passeriformes; family Menuridae; genus Atrichornis; species Atrichornis clamosus. The sequence goes on along the minus strand of WBMZ01000731.1, from coordinate 20,383 downwards.
GATATTAGGTATTGCTAATGAGAATTTCCAAAGAGCAACTATTCACATTTAATTGGATTTAAAGCTATTCAAAGGTTTTTCTTTTCTCTTGCAATCTTAAAGTACAGTCTTGATTTTTGCAAAAGCAGTTTGATACAGCTATTAATAAACTAGCAAAAACTGAAATAGTATTGTGAAAATCACACATGCTGTAATGTAATCCATAAATTTGGAACATAACAGAGTATACATGAAGGAACTTAAAGAAACAAATAGCCCAAGAAATAATAATTTTTCCATGTAAAATATTGGAATCTGTAGAATGGTATATCTGTGTCTACAGAAATTAAATTCTAATGGTCACAGACTACATAACCAAATGACAAATAACAGTGCCTGGGTCAGCACTTGAGAGGAAGCCTTTGTCTTATACAAATCATGGATCAAAGAATAGGAGTTCAAGGGAAAGCAGTATGAAGTCTATTTGCCAGACTATATAGATACAATCCACGCTGCTAGGACTTATTAAACAAACAAACAAGCAAAAAAAACCCCAAATCACAGTAAACATTCGGGAGATTTTCTTAACCTCCCTTCTATGAGCTCTCTGTTGTCTCTGAAATGTACAAACAGATCTTTGTCTAAAGCATTGGATTCAGTGTTAGAAGAGACAAGAATCTAGTTTCTATTTTTTGGTCTTTTAGTTAGGTGCATATCATTAACATAATCTAATTTGCTACTAGACACCTGTAGGTGCAAAACAACTTTTTTTCTGTCTACATACCAGATATTTCTAATTTTTGTATTATTTTCAACGTCAGTTTTAGTAACTGCAACCAGGTTTGCTTGTTTCTTTCTGTTTAGTGCAGACTATATATTCAAGGAAAGATTAAAATACTCTGAGAATTTCCATAAAAGGTTAATTTATTTAAATTGCTTTCAAATCAGTTGCATTCTAAAACTTTTAGATAAGTGTGTTCAAAGACTGAAACAAAAAACGGTCTTTCCCTAATATATATTTCCCTTATATGTAATTTCTCAATTATGTCTGGATTTCAGAAAAGAGAACCCTTCTGCCACACAACTCTCCACCTTACCTTTCTTCTGTCCCTGTTCAGACAGTACAGATACCTGCAGAGTGCTTGTATGCTCAACATAACTGTCGAAAATCGGGCTGCATTTATGTGGATCTAAGTGAAAATTTCCCTGGAGGGACTAGTTCAGTTCTATCTCTACTCTCAAGGTTTCCAATATGGAAAAAAAAAAAACCAAAAAAAGAAACAAAACCCTGTAGAATTTCCTTTTTGGAATTGAAATCTGAATGTTTTGACTTGAGTTCAGGCTCCTATCCTGCTCTTTTAAAGCTGAATCTTTCACCACAAATTGCTTTGTTTTACATGCAATGGGGAAGAAGACACTGCAAGAGGTTTTTTGCTTCTATATCTACTGTCTATATCTACTGTCTTATCACAAGACCAAATCTTACTTTACTTTTGTAATTATTAAATCTCTAAATTAAATTGCCTTCCTAAACATCACTTATGCATCCCTTTCTGCAAACATTGGCATAAGGAAATGAGTTACATCCCTTGATAGATAAAAGAATTAAGAGCTTTCTCCAAAAAGTGACCTAGTCAAAGAGATGCTGAGCATCAGCTGGGACTGACCAGAGTGGCAGCTGCTGTTGCTCAGAAACTCTGAAAAACTTACTTAGGTTCCTGAATGTGTATTTTGAGTCCTGGTTTGGTTCAACAGCCAAAGAAAGAATTAACGCTGACAGATTCCCAAAGAGATATTGCTACCAGAAGGACAATTTCCTCTAGACTGGTTAACAGCAGTCCGAATAAATCTGTCTTCAATGAACATTTTAAAAACAAGACCATGAGTGGTGTGTTGGGGTAAATATCCTCGATAATCTTGGCAGTCAAGAAATGGGAAAGAAGCAGAATCTGGAAGAAACATGGGAATGGCTATTCTGAAACAGAACTACAGTATATCCATCAAGTATCCTATTTCTAACATTGACTAGTACCATCTGCTGCAGAGGAAGACTAAAAACCCTCTCTTAAACCAGCTCATCAGTTGGCTTATGACCTGAGACATGATGGGTTTTGCCTTTACAAATCCTGGGGCTAGATATAGTGAGAAGGAAGATCCTGGGTGTTTTATTTACCTGTGGAACTGCCCGTCTTCTCCAGAATCCTCAAAGTGAGAGGAAAGATTCTGGGCATTCTATTTACCTGTAGAACATCTCTGCAATCCTGATAAATTATGGTATAAAAGCCAGACTGCTATTTATGTGTTTAAAAGTGTTTTGGGATAGGCCACATAATTTTACTCATTTCATACTTTGCAAACATTAAGAAGTTAAATCCAGTAGAGGAAACACTACCAAACTGGTTACATGCACAGAACCCGTAGCACTTATACAGATCTATATAGTACTAACATAAACCTTTACTTCCAAGGAAAGAAAAAATATTAGGCTTCCACAGGACCTTTGATGGGATTCAGCTGCACTGGGACATGGTTCTGCAGTGCACATGTAGGATTGGAAGACAGAAGTGTTTGGAGTGGATGTCTTAGGACTTCATCTGTCTTGCTATTTTTTACCATAAAGGTTTTTTTATCATCTTCTGGAAAACTTCTTCAAAGTTTTGTTTCAGCCAAGCTTCTATATTAGGCTGCTTTAAGTTCCCTCAAGCATTTACTCTGTAGTGTCATCCCTAGTTGGAAATGCCGTCATTTGCTGGAAGGTAAGTTCTTTGAACTTGATTTTGAAGATAAACAATATTCTTCTCACTCAGCTTTCCAGAGCATTTCAAAATAGCTTCCAGATCTGAAGTAATGAACAATTACTACCCTTAGTGGAATTCACTAATTGCATGATTCATATGTAACACAAGAATCATTCTTTATTTGTATTGTTAAAACTGATTTTCCTTTTTCCTAGTCCTATCTGTAAAATATTCAATTGTAAATTGTACCATTCAACAAATTTGCCTTGGCATGTGCACTTCTACGCAAATAGCAAAACTACAAAAAGGAAAAATAATAATATAATTTTTTTAAAAATTATAATTATCCTGTTTCTCAGTGATTTTCTTGTGGATTTTAATGCAATCAAGGCAAGGCAAAAGTAAATTCATATGGCTCAATGAAAGAAAGAAATAAAAGGAAGAGGGAATTGGTGGGCTCCTGAACTGCAGTTTTAATGACTGTATTTTTATAAATTCATAAAGATCCCCTCTGCCTCTCTCTTTTGGTAATTCTGAAGTGCCTTCACAAAGGTGATCTGAGTGAATTTAAGTTCTCTAAACTGCAGGTAAGCAATGCTGGGGATTGTTTAGCTAGCAACTAAAGCATTTTGTAATTCCAGGGAAAAAATGACAGATTGAAGAGCTTTGCAAATTTATCAGTGATTACTGAAGCACAGATTAAGCTAGGTTTCTTTAAAGTAAATATATTTCATTAACTAGGTGAAAAAAAAATTGCCTTAAATTTTGTTACTTCTTCCAAACAGAGGTCAACTATTACAGTCACATGACTCGCAATTTGCTCAAAAAAAACCTATTTAGGGACACATATCTCAAGGACCAAGGTGCAACATAGACCAGAAGAACAAGCTGCCCTCCCAGTCTTCCTGTGACCCTCTCTGCTTTCAGGATTGACTGCGGCTCCTCCATCTGCCTCTTCCCAGCACTGTAATTCACATAAAATATTTTAAATAGGAAAAACTCAGACTCGTAAATGCTACTTACATTTATGGAGTCTTCTACATCTATCTATAGTTTTTTCTTTTTCAGATCTTCTCAGGTTTTACTCCGCCATGCTCTCTGTTTCAAATCTTTTAAGTTTCATGAAAGAGTAGTCAGCTGGGATCAATGCTTCCAGCAAGTCTTCCTCCCAAATGCTTGGCAAGCCTAGAAAGCACTGTCTGAGGCCCGGGAGCTGACAGAGTTAGGAGATCTTGCTTTACACATCAGTGTAAGGCAGCTATCTGACTTTTGATAGAAAAGCCTGATGCAAAACTGCAAGCCAACAACAGTCGCACAGGGAACCACAAAATAGATTTGACTGCTCAAGGTATTAATAATTGGTTAAAGCTAGAAGTGACAGTGGGCAAAAAAGCAAGAGACCAGCTGAGCTCCTGCTTTCGAGCCTGGGCAGGCCCCAGGGTGCCTGCACTTTGGTAATGGGAGGGACAGATTTTCTCACGCTTGTCCACTCAGACTTCTTCATTTGGCTGACCACGAGCAGCCAGCAGCTGGCACAGCCACCTGGTCAAATTGGCAGTAGGCATCCTTTCATACTTTTGCAGCTTGGGCGAAAGCTGGAGCATCTGGAAATGCCTGTGGTGCCATGGGCTGTCATTGACCTTTGGCTCCATTGTGTCACCTCAGGTGAAGCTTCCTCCAGGTGATGCGCAGCCAGCTGCAGTACCAGCTCCACCAATGTCACTCCTGGCTCTGCTACGTCCCTGACTATGCTGGGTTTGAGTGCTGACATTTTCTTGGTTCCCGGATAAGCAGTTCTTGTCCTACTCTGCTCCACTTCCAGCAGAAAAAACAGGCTGGCGTGGGAACAGAGCACGATGGGGAGCCTTGTGCAAGGCCTGAAATGTCAAACAGGACACGCTCTCTGGGGACACGTGCGGCTGCAGGTGTCTGCTCTTTATCTTTCACCTCCCACGGTCGCCTCTGGATATGAGCAAAGGCAGGAAACTGAGTCATCCTCCCAAGGCAGGCTCTTCCTTCAACATTAATGAGGATTTAGCAGAAATCCCTCATCTCCTGCTGCCTGTGTCCTTAGGACTAAGCTCTACCTGCTATGAAATCAGATGCTTTGGAGAGGAGGAGGAGTGTTAGCTGGGAAATACAATGCAGAGGAAACATAGCACCTTGCCGCAAACATGACTACATTTCATGTCTTTTCTACACAGACTTTGTGCAAACTGAAAAATTAGACATATGAACATTTTTCCTTTGTTAACCATATTTAACCTTGCTTGACAAGTATTGTCAATGAAATTATTCTGCTTTCTAGACAAGTTATTCCAGGTTTACCTGGCTTTTATCTGAAGCCAATATTCTGACTTGTTTTTTACTTCATCTCTTCTATATTACTCCAGTTCAACCATTTCACCACAGGTTTTAAAAAAAAGTTAAAATAAAATAATTTTTTTTTTAAAAAGAGTTCAAATATTTATTGATTTTCAAAACAGGAAAGGAGAAGAGGAAGAAATGTAGGATCGCTCTACAGTTTCTCAGACTTTATGGAGATATTTATACTCATAAATCCATGGGTTCCTTAATTAGACAAACAGCCCTCTTGAGATAAACAACCTAACTATCCTGGAAAAAAACATTTTGACTGCAAAGTCTCCAGAAAAGAAAAGTTCTTACATACTTGTTAACAGTGATTTGGAGTAATTGGTAGAATAAACTTTTAACAGAAAGCTCAGGCTTTTTTATGCAGAATTGATTTGAACCTGACTGCAGATCACAGGTGTTAATTTGGTGGATGTGAGTCTGTTATGAGTGTTATACCCATTTGCTCATCAAAATAAACATACCAAACTGTCTTCTACATTCTGCAGTTACAGTAGTTTTTACTATTTTATTACCCTTATTAAACAGAGTTCTTTAATGAAATCTGAGTCTTATTAGTGGGTTTAGTCTTGTATTATATTTATTACATGCCATTTAAAAATATTATAGAACACATACATTGTCAGGGACTGTATTTTTGCAAATGTAATCTGCTGTGTATATTTCCAAGGCTTGGTGGTCCTCCCACCCACCTCACAAGAGCAGGCTGCAGAATTACTGAGTGGAGCTATGGAAAATAGTTATATTGTCATGACTTAACGTCAATACTAAATGCTCAAATATTCTTAATATATTTATGATTTTGAATGCTCAAGGAAAAGAAACAGAAGGGATAAAGATACATTTATCACTACAGCATAGTTGTTATTTTATATTGTCTCTGTTTAACTTGTTTTAAACATAAAGAAAATGTTAACATGCTACTAAGAATATGACAAGTGAGTATTGAAAATAAGTACCCGTTGGAAAATATTGCATTTAATTTTTAGTAGTGTTTTTGGTCTTCTCATGGAATATAATCCTTTCATACAGTACAGACACTTCTCTGCATCATTTCCCTCTGTGTATGTACATACAAGTGCACAGACATATGTCCATGAATGTACAAATGTGTATAATTCTGGTTCCACTATTTCTCAACTTTCTGCACTAAGGAATGATATAGATGCAGTTTAACTATTACACATATTTATGACAAGCAATCAGTTTGCAAAGGTTAGAAGGTAACCCTCATCTCCATGGTATGATGACCATAGGTCTATGAGCTGTTTTCAAGGCTGGGTGCATGGCTTTTTATGGACATTACAGAGCAAAAGGAAGAGCTGTGCAAAACAGAGAACCCCTGGTAAAAAGAATTGGCTAGTAGCAACAGTTTAGCCTCTACATATTTCTTAACACTCTCCTGCTGTTGAGTCACACTGCATTGTAAAATCACCTGGCAAATCAGGAAATTGTGACGGATTATACACTTTTATTATAAAACAGCCTCTGATGCTCATGAACTATAGGCCAAATGTCAAGGCATTTTCTAAAGGAGTTAGATCCTTCTGAGCGTTAGCTGGCATCCTACGTTAGAGTACTACCTGTAAAAGCTGAAGGCACGCTGTGACTGCTTGAGATGTTCAGCACCTTGCAAAGCCATGTGGGTGTCCAAGGTAGTGTGATTAATCCAAGGAGCTGGAACAAAAAAAAAAAGGAGAACTGATTTGGGCCATAGTGGGATAGCAGGTCAGGTACACACAGCTGTACACAATACCAATTGCAGGGTGACATTCTGATTCTATTGAATTCAATAGAAAAATGCTTACTGGCTTTAACAAGGACAGATTTAATCCAAGACTCTGAAATATCTTCACAAACAAGATAATTTTCAGTATAAAATGTCTAAATGTATGTTTTATCAAGCCACTTTTATGTTTCGCTGGCCCCTTTATCTTGTGTCAACCAAAAATTCATAATACCAGTTTTGACTGAAGGCTGGCTTTAATTACAATTTCTTTTACAGGTCTCAACTGCTTTTTGTGTCCTGGGAAATGAGAGCAATTCTTTCTATCATATTCAGAAAGAAAATGAAAAGGTTGGTAAATGTATAAGTAATTTTAACTGATTCATTGATCTGAATACTTTTAAAGTAATACAGTAAGTATTTCTGTCACACTTTGAAGTTAAGCTTGGAGCTCAGTTACATCCCTTAGGGTTATTTTATAGCCATTAAGAATGTGTACCTTTTATCTGGTGCCTTCAATTAATTGAATTTCAAAAATATTCTCAAATGTTTTTAGAAAATCATTTAGTACCTGGAGGACATTCCTGTGTGATTTATTGTTACAGTAATTAAAAGCAGTGAGTATTACACTGGTCACTGTTGGAACTCCTGTCTGCCTTTGGCTATATTTTGGTTTAAGTTAAAACATATAGCGCACTTGAGAGACTTGTGAAGGGAGGTAAGAAAAAAATTAATTCTTTTCAGATTGCTTCAGAATTTTGGCACACTTAGAAATAACCTCTTAAAGTGATCACAGTGATATTTACATGATAATTGTATGCAAGCACAATTAAACTTCTATATTAAACAATTAAATAGTGCTTTTCCTGCTATGGTGAATTATTCCTGACTACCCATATTAGTATTCTGTAGTTCTAATCAGTGCCATAAATAATTTTCAGTTTTACACATTCTGCTCTGAAGCAATTATTAAGAACTCTCAGGAAGAGTTAAAACAGCTAATGAAAATAATTAGCAGAAAAAAAATGATGGTTCATCCTGCATTGAAAGATAACCCTAGCTGAAAACTACAAACGCTTCTTTAATTGCATCTTTGTTTTCTGAGGCACTCAGAGTTCTCTTCTGTAATCCTTTTTGTGCAAGAAATGATCACTCACGAGCAGCATTTTGCAGAACTCCTTACTCACGGGAAGGCTGGTGGGATTAGACCCCCGTGCCTCATTTCTTGGTTGTGTAACTTGGAGGAAGGAGCTTATTGCTGTGTGCTATCCTGGAGCTCCACCTCAGCAGCACTGCTCACCTTGGCAAAGCCTGCAGGCTCCGGCTGCCCTCCCCACTCCAGCAAAGCCGCAGTGCAGGAAGGACAATTGCTGCTACTGACTCGCTTGGTATCTTCTGCCTTCTCAGGGTCTTCCAAGAGGCTTGGTTCTGCTTCTGAGTCTTTAAAATGATGCCCTTTTCCTACTAAAAAATAATCCTCTCCACTGATCCACATATTGAGTATACTAAGACAGCCTTAGCTATTTCTCTAATCACATCAACAGTTTTGTCTAACACCAAAAAAAGTATTCTCAAAATCATGGGCTCACAAATGGAATTATGGTAATAATTGCTTTGAAAATTATTGAAAAAGTAATCACAAGCCTATATCTTTGTGGACTACAAAAGGCCCTCAGATGACCACATAGGATCTGAAAATAAATGTGGTTTATTAGCCTAGGCATGCATTTATGAATAAAAGTCTAGTTGTACAGATTCTAACCAATACAGGTCAGTACCAGATAAACATTTCACATTTTAACATACACACTGAAGTCATTGTTCAAAGTAATAACCTATCCTTTTAATAAACCATCCCTGTTACACTGAAATGCCTAAAGGTTTTCTAGTGTGCATCAGTCTTTTGAACATCACATAATGAATTTAATGTGAGAAAAGGAAAAGAAATGTACCTGTATGGATCCCTGCAAATTAAGATAAACCTTGCTGCTCTGAGGCTACCATATAACTTGGCACCTAAACCACATGAGGACAAAAACAGTTTCAGTGAAAATCTGATTTCTATCCATGCATTTACTACATTTGGAATTATATTGGCTTCCCTGTGAAATTATTCCAGTTAAGTAAATTATCTCAGAGGTTTCATGATTAAGCTAATGTGTTTCTAGGACCTCCATAGTGAACATGAGTTATGATACATGCATTAGTATATTATTCCTTGACTAGGTGTGATTTAGTAACCTCTACAGGAAAATAAAGGCCAACAAAAGTAAGAGATCTGGCTGCTGTTCTCTCCCATCTGATAGCTTAGAAAGTATAACCATGGTACTGAAGGAATTGACACAATTAAATTATATTCCTTTTCTAAATGGAAATACATGGTGCTTTCTCCAGTGCTGTTTGTCTAATGACATGGTAAATTAAGGGGTTTAACCACTTGGTATCATTTAATAATGGCCTTTTCACAGCAGAGAGGGCCTTGCTCTATTTACAGAAATGGGAAAGAATGCCAAAGAATGATGGGATAGACAGGAACAACTGCATTTCTACAGTGAAAAGAGCACTTTTTTAATAGTTTAAATATTAAAAATAGTTGAAACCTTAGCATTATTGGTCATTAAAAAAAAATAAGAGAGGGAGAAAGAGAATCTAACAACATTATAAACGACATGAAACAAAATCGACAAATGCACTTCCCGCCTTGGGCTCTGGCCCATGATATTTTGGGAGTGCTTCCCAAAGGATTTTTCTTTTGTTGCAAGCACCTTCCCAGATTTATCAGAGACCAGTCCATCATGTCACTATGGTTGACCTGCATGCATGTCTACCGGGATTCCAGCTCAACTCAGTTACGTTGCCCTCCTGCCTGGCTAGGCCAGTTTCTGACAGAAAGCCACCGTGCTTTCTGCTGCGTAGGTCAAAGTGGCAATGGATGGCAATTTCCAAGGTGTGCAGGTCGACATGAGCAAATTGGAAAAGACAGACTCGAGTCTGCTCACTTCCTTTAAGCATCACTGAAATAATTAAAAATGTTGATCTCGTGGACCTGAGGTTGTTATATTACAAAAGACTCATATTAATGTAGTGTTACTGGTAGTAGTTGTTAATATAAAAAATTACTATTTGAACGATGCCTCCTGCCCTTGAACATCGTATTTCAGGGCAGGGAGGCAGCTGCATCCAGCAACCCCCCAGCACCTCACCACTGGAGCTCCCCCCCTGTAACTCTGCTGTCGGGAAGAGAGGGGACGGCGTCTGGCCGGGCACCCGGCTCTGGGCCGGAGAGAGGGTTGGAGGAAGACATTACGAGGTCCCTGTCCCCTCGAAGCGCATTTGGGCCGAAGGGCAGATGTCACCTCCGGGCTATGGATGGTGTCACCCCACTCTGTAAAACAAGGGCTCGGCCGGGCAGGCCGTTGGCTGGACGGGGTCCCGCGGGGGAGGCTGCGGGTCCCCCGCCCCAGGCAATGCGCTGCTTCAGGGTGCTCGGCCGGGCTCAGAGGCAGCCCGGGGAGGGAGCCCGGGGGCAGCGCCAGAGGGACGGACCTCCCTGGGGGAAGGGAGGAAAAGTCCAGACCCGCAGTGCCGGGGCCGAGGCAGCGCCTCCTCCGCTCCCGGGGGCTGAGGGGGGCAGGGAGGCGTAAGGGTCCCATGGGGCAATGCCCCCGTCCGAGCCGCGAAGCCCTCGTCCCGCCGGCGGGGAGGCAGCCCCGGGCGGGCAACCAGGGCATCCACGTCGTTGTGGGTTTGCTACTCCGCTTTAAAATGCAAAGACTCGTGGCATGATTGGCTTTCTGTTTATAAGTGCAGATGGGGAGAAGGCTCACGATTTCTTTCTCCGTGCGGTTTCCCCGCCTTGAAAGCTGCAAGGGCAATCCGAGGAGGAAGAAAGGAGAAAGAGAAGAGGATATCCCAGTTTCAGCATTCATCAGATTTACCCTGTCATTGCACTACAAGGTGCAGCGTGTGTCGAACATTACGAGCACGGGGCCATGCAAATGACACAGGCATGAAAGAGCCCTGGCAAGAATAAATCTGTCGATGTACAGATGTTCCCTATTAACGTTACTGTTCAGCCTTGGTAGTTACTGTGGGAAGACACCGGATTAAAAATTCCCATTGCCACCCCACCTCTGCTGAACCTTTCTCCCCACACCTCTTTGTCTTCGCTTAATTAGGTAGGATATAATACTCTCTTTTTCTCCTCCTCTATCTTATTGAGACGTCTGCCCAGGCTCACGCCTTTAAACAGGAATGATATTGATCCCTCCTCCCCCTTCTGTCAATCCCGATTTGTCCCTTTTCCTGCTGAACAAACAATTAAGAAAAGAAAGTAACGAGTGCGCGGTGGAACTTGTCATGCACAGGTTCCCGCGGGGATCCCGGGAGCTGCGCGACGCCGGACACCGGGCCGGAGCCAGAAGAGGCCCTGGGCGCCCGGGACTGAGAGAGGGTGGCGGGAGGCTGCACATCGGGAAAGGTTTTTCGGACAGAGGGCTCGCTGCCGGCTCGCCCACCCTCGGGCCCGAGTAACTTCTCCGCAGGAGAGAGCGGCGGAGGCGGTGGCAGCCTGCGCCTGAAGACGGGGAGGGACGGCCGGCCGGCCGGAGGGACGGGCGCAGGACGACGGAGAGGACAAGCGGGAGCCAACGCTACTGCCCCACCTGCTTGCGGCTGCTGCCGGCTCCTGCCTCCTCCCCGCTTCGCTGCCCCGCACCCCTCGCCCCGGAGGAAGCCCCCGGTGCCCGGGCAGCCCCTACGGGGCTGCACCCAGGGCGGGCGGCGACGGCGTAGCCGGCCCCGGGGGCGCTGCAGGGAGTGGGTCCCCGGTGCCGGGCGCTGCCGCGCCGCCCCCCCTTGCCCCCTCCCCGCGGCCGGGGGGCTCTGGCCCAGGAAGTCCCCAGCAGCTCCGAGGCGCCCGGCTCCGCCGCACTGCCCCCGGGCTATGAATAAAGCCGAGGCGGACGGGGGGACAGGTACAGGTGCCCGTCTCCTGCGCGCAGGGCTACGCCGACGTCCCAGCCCGCCTCCTCCAGCGGGAGGGAAACAAAGACGGCGAGAGAGGCAGGGAGAGTTGCCTGTAAGTTTAGCGCCTTTCAGTCGTGTCTCGCGGAGATAAATGATAGTTTGGAGGTGCGCGCAGTTAATCACCGCCACGGCTGCCGTACAGCGTGTGCAACCCGCAGATCATTAGGTTAAATGGAGGACATTCGTGTCCTTCCAGAATCAATGCAATTATTGTTGGCAACAAGGACAACAACTGGAGTGGCAGCACTAATTTTACTAACCTGCTATTAATTATGGTGTCCCCCACGCCCCAGACGGCGTTTATAACCCGCTGAAGCAAGCGGTGCTGGCTGCTTCTGTTTTAAAACGGGAAAAGTTGGAAGTGGAGTGCCTGGTCGTGTTGGAAAGTGTTAATCAGTAGGAAAGAGTGTGATCAGTGGAACTATTCACTTGAGCGTCACTCTGGTACAGGGGGTTAGTGAAGTGGCTGTGGCGCCTGGGGACCGAAGGCTCCGTGCCGCGCCGCGCAGGTACCGCGCACTGAGACATGTCTGCCTTAGCTCCCCGCAGCTCCCTGCCACGCCAGCCAGCGCAGACCAGAGGAGAGAAGCCCTGCCATGGCACAGCCATCGCTACCAGGTTTTAGCCGAAGCCTGGAGTGATCGCAGGTAAAAAATTTCTTCTTTTGGTGGTGATGTTTGTGTGTGTATGTGTGTGTGTGTGTGTCTCTATGGAAGCGAGGGGTGGAGGGGAGCGGTGGGGCTTACCCCCCCTCCTCCTTCGGAGCCTGCTTTAGCAGCAAGGCAGCTGAAAACGAACTGCTGGAGGGAAGAGAAACTATCTGTGATGAATCATTTGGCTTTGTGCAGTCTTTACCTAGGACAGAGGGTAAATGTATTTTAACATATGTGTATTATTTCTTGGGAAGGGGGTGTGGACATGATGTTCAGCGAGCGCTAAGGTAAGGTACCGAGTCAAACTTTCTGGATTTTAAGGCGAACTTTAAAGGACTTATAATTTGACCTTGCTAGTAGGAAAGTTTTACCTTCGCAGGGAAGGAAGTTGAAGCTGTCGGCTGCCAGAGAGCTCAAAGGTGGTGGCGTCTGAATGCCTGGGGGTCTGGAGAACTGGGGGTACAGGAGCTGGGAAAGGAAACCGTATACAGTCTTTGCTTTTCTAGTGAAAACATAGTTGCCATGCTCTGCACCGAGCAGGTGAATGTGGGCATGTTGTAGAGCCCATCTAGAGCTGTTGTAGAGCCATAGAGCAGCTGCCCAGGTCGCAGCATTTGCTTCTCTCGCTGCAAAGTTTTGTGTGTGTGTGTGTGTGTGAGAGAGAGAGAGAGAGAGAGAGAGAGAGAGAGAGAGAGAGAGAGAGAGAGAGAGAGAGAGAGAGAGAGAGAGAGAGAGAAAGAGAGAGTGTTGGCTCTAGTTCTTAAGTGTAAAAAGTTAAATACAAAGGACAGAATGAGCATGTGAGGCCTTTCTGCTGTAATCTAGATTGTTTGCCAAGAGGATTGAAGACTTGCAAAATGAAAGCATTCAAATGGATAGCTTTGAACAACTGATTTTACACTACAGTATTTGTAAACTGAGTAAATTAATTAGCAGCGCCTTCTTATGCAACTGTTCTGTTGGTCATCACAGCTCTGCCAATCCCAAGCCATGGCATGGGTTTGTGCAGGTCGGCAGCATCGGCTCGCTGTCCCTCAATTCAGAGTGCAGGAGACGCAGTTACACCTCAAATGGGGTCAGGAAAAAAACAAACAAATGTATTTACTGCCAATAGCAAGTTTAAGGGAGCTAATCTGCTTGAAAATGTTGTAGGCTGCCTTCGGTTCCATGTCAGATTCCAAATGGGCAACATGTAGAACTTCACAGCATTTGTCAGGCGATGTCAATGTTGCTTTAAGTCTGTAACATGAAAACAAAGCAAACTTGACTGAAAGAGCTCGCTAAAGTCTGTTTAGCCCATAAGCAAATTCCGTTGCTGAAATATTTCCAGGAGTGGCAATAACCCCTCCAAAAGAGAAGGCGATGAAAACACAGATAGTAAGTGTAGCTGCATTAACTGCCTCTAGATCATGTCCCTGAAGACGTCCATCAAAGCGTGAGTCCTGAAGAGGTTCTGTTTTACCTGCTGTGGCCTGTTCCAGCATCACAGTGTTTCATTCTCATTCCATGTTTTTACAATAAAACTTGTATGAGCGTTGGCTCCAAGTTCTCAGAGAAAAAACACATAACCCTGAGAGACCTGGTTGGGCTTTGGATGGGAAATACCTGCTCACCTGGGTGTGCAGGCTGGATCTGACCAGAAGGGAACTCTCCAGAGTTTCCTATTGATCGCAATGGATTTCCCTGCTCAAACTTTGGGGAAAGCAGTGTGTGTGTTTCTCTTTCTCAAAAGCTGTTAACTGCTTTGTACAGGAAAGGGGCTTTGACGAGGATCAATTTTTATTGCACAGCAAAGTCTTGCATTTTCCAAATGCTTAAGGATATAGCCCACAGCATTAAGCGTCTTTGCTTGGATTTGAACAGTGTTACGTTGTTTATGTGCAAGAACCACCAAGGTTATTTTAAATCATTGTGGGGCTTAATGCATGTGTGTGCTGTGGCACCAAAAATTCAAGATGAAATATAATTGTGTTGAGTTTCTTATCAACAAAGGGCCATTATTTGTAGACTGTAAGTGAAACAAGACATCAGCAGTGGGGGAGGACGTAATGTCAGCTTTTAGCATTTAAGGTTATTAAGTGTTTAAGGTTATTAAGTTTTTTTGTCGCTTTTTCTGTTTGTTAGTTTGTTTTGGTGGGGGTTTTTTAATGACTGCTTTCTAGGGAATACAGATTGGAACTGACACAGAGCTGACCGGGGGTAAAGAAATAGAGCAGGCAGGCTGCAAAGAAAAATGACAAATAATTATCATGATTAATACAGGAAAGTTCAGTGCAAAAATGGGCACCAGAGTATTTGCATGGTGCAGTGAAAGACAACTGTGATATATAAATAGACAAGGACTATAAATATTGAATTTCTCCTTGTGTTTTAAAGTTTAATAGACTCATCTAAATATCAAAACCTGTAGTGTTCTCTGGGCTACTGCAGAGTTGACATCTGCAGTGGAAAAAAACCCAAAAAACACCCAAAAAACACCACACCAGGACATTTCCCAAAATGCAGCCTGGAAAATTGGGAGGACTTCTTCAGGCAGTTCTCCAGCTCTCCCAGCTAATTATAGTGCTTTACACCGAGCCGCTCTTGAGATAAGTGCAACTATTTTCTCCCCTAGCACCGGTGAGTTTTATTCGGGAGCTTAAACAAACATCCCCCAGCGAAATGGGCACAGGAGGCAGAGAGAACCGCACGGAACACTGCGTGCAGACCATTGTGTAAACACTGGGTGTCTTTTCTTCCCAAACAATGCGATAGTCCGTCAGCACACCGCAAAGAAGGAAGCTGCTCGTAGAGAGTCGCTAAAAGTATCATTATACCTTAGCAGCACCGGGGTATAATGCAGCAGGAGGACTAGAGGAGCGTTTCTGCAAAAGAAATCCAATTGCAAAATTATTAATATTCTCAGAAATAAAAAGGAATTAGCATTTCAGGTGAGGAAATAAAAAGCACTTTCTTCCCATCCAAAAATCAATACAGAATTCCAAACCGATCATTTATGTCATTTGATTCCCTTTCTTTATACTTTTCTCCCGGCTACAGATACTGAGCTGTCAGGATAATTTGCATGTACTGTATCTGATATCTTTTATTTGCAAACACTCTAAAGCGCCATAAAACGCCTCTCGTTGTAGTCTAACTCAATCCCAGAACTAGTATTTTCATCTGTAAATTAAAGCAATTACGCAGCAGATATTATATTATGTGTACTGTGGTCTCCAGATAGTCATCAATCACCCTCAATCGAGCTGTCAGTGTGGGCAGATTCGTTTCTGGGAGGCAGTCTTCCAGCTGGGGAGAAGAAGAGAATATCATCATTAATTAGAGTGTGACCCTGGGGCTATTCACATGTCTGAACCCAGGAATCTCTCTGAGCAAGTCTGCACACCACGGAGCAGCGTTCGACTGCACCAGCAGCCCAGCTCCAACCTCGGAGCTGACTCCCCTGCTTCCTCCATCCTCCCGGGGGCTGCCTGCTCGCCCTCTCTCGGTGGTACCGGCCGCCGGGGGAGAGGCGGTGGGGCTGCCAGCATCTTCCCCCGACGGCCCGTTACCTGCTCCCTCTGAGCGTGAAGCACGGGAGGTTGCTGCCTGCTTATGTGGGGGGGGTCCCACACCCCAGAGGGCAGGGAGGCTGATGGCAGCTGTGGGATGGGTTGGGTAGAAGATGGTGTTGGAAGTTTGAGATGGGATCAAAGTCGTTTTACCGTGAAAAGTCACATCTTTTCCATCATTCCCCGGAAGACGCTTGTAGGGTTTTCTACCTGTAATCACACGTCTGGAATAAAAGCCCAAAAGAAAAGCAGGATTACTTATCATGTGCTTTATTGTCAGCGTTAGCGCTAATTTTAACTGTTGATTAAATCTTAAATGAAGACTCAGTCGTGTGTCCCTTCATATGTCTTGTTTGTAATTGAGACTAATTATTACTGTGGGGTGGGAGAAGCAGCTGCTCATTAATTAATTTCTAATTAAAAGTGCTTACTAGCCTTTCAGTGACTAAGGAGGGTGGGGAAAATCTTAGCTGATACAACATTGATCCTTCAGATTAAAAACATTCATTTCCTTCCCTTGCCCGCAGAAATATAGATAAATGTTTCAAGCAGGCGTTGCCGCTGTCGGAGAGCTTCCCCAACTTTCGCCCCTGGTAGGCAGGCTGAAGGCGATGCTGGAGAGTCTATTTTCCACGTCAGGGAAACGGTTCCCGAAAATGAGTGTTAAACTTACAGGCAGGTTAATTTGAGTAGGTTTTGCGTGACGTCAGAGGCTCGGCTATTTTAAAACAACGTGCTTGTGAACTAATGCAGCTGTATCATTTTTCTTCTCCCCACCTTTTATTTTTCCGTGGGCGCAAAGTATGTATTTCTGCCGTCACGTTTGCCAGCCTTGGAGCCTACATGTAACAACTATTTCTATGTCGTAGCTGTAGTGGGGAAGGTGCTCACATCGCCGTACATATTTAAAAGGGAAAAGAAAAAGTTTAAGTTTTCATGTAAATAAATTAAATATGGTTTTCTGCTTCGTCCTATAAGCATCTAGGGACCTGTGGTTACCAATCAATTGGTACAACAGAGCAGAGCCAGGCTGCAATAGCGTGCAGATCAGACGTCTCGCCTTGTTTCTAGATAACTGGGAGCCTCTGTACCATGTCCTATCCTCAGTTTGGCTACCCTTACTCCTCTGCACCCCAGGTAAGACTTTTTACCTACCAACGTTAATTGATTGAATTTCAGTCCTTATCGATGCCTTCCGTCCGGGATGAGGGCAGCAGCGATCCTTTCCCGCATGCGGTAGCAGCAAAGCGGCTGCTCGCTCCACAGCTTTCCGAGATACCCAAGTTCTATGTTGCGCACCACTTTTGAAATGGGAAGAAACACGAGGGGGTGTTTGGGGGTGATAAAGGACGCGTGGGGAAGGATTACAGAGATGAGAGAGGCGAGAAGGGGAGCTAGAGATCCCCCAACCCCCACCCGCACCCCCTCTCCGTTCCCGTTTTTTTCTCTTTCACGATTAAACTCACAGTTTACCCATTAAACATGGGGGTCCGGCCCGTAGAAACAGAATGAGATATTCTAAACCAGCAGGTTAATAACAGATGCGTGCGGGGCTGCTACAAATCTGCGGTCAAAATAAATATGCATGAGTGACCTCGAAAAAAAGGTTTAAAAACGCAGATGGGAAGCATTGTGCCGCAAGAGGAGAAAACGGTGTAAACCCCAGTCTTGTGAAAACACCCCAGGAAAAGTTAGCTTTTATATGAAAAAGGCTTAAGGAATGTATTATAGAGGATTAAACACCCACAGTCACGGGGTGTTTGGTTGTTGCTGTTGTTCTGGGGTCGTCTGAAAAAATTGATAAAATACTTGCACCTCTGCGTTTCTCGGGAGCGTTTCTATCATGATTGAAGTAAAATACGGAAGGGGAGGGAGGAGGGCGAGCGACACCCCAATGCTACGACCGGATTAGAAAAAAAAAACCAAACCCAAACAAAAAACCACCAAAACCACACAATACAAAAACAACCGAACCCAAACTTGGTTACACTTTGAGAAGTTCCCCCCGCCCCGCCCTCAGCGCCGCTCTCTTTCCCTCCAGTTCCTGATGAGCACCAACTCCCTGACGACCTGCTGCGAGTCCAGCAGCCGGACTCTGGCTGAGACGGGGGCGGCCGCCTCCGCCCAGACCCCCGTGTACTGCCCGGTGTACGAGAGCCGCCTGCTCGCCACCGCCCGTCACGAGCTCAACTCCGCCGCCGCCCTGGGGGTCTACGGCGGACCCTACGCCGGGCCCCAGGGCTATGGAAACTACGTGACCTACGGAACCGAGGCTCCCGCCTTCTACTCCTTGGTAAGCTGCCCGGGGGGATGCTCCCTCGCCCCTTCCCTGCCGCCCGCCCGTCGGCCCCGCGCTCCCCCCGTGCCTCCGGGGGCGGAGGCCGGTCGGCGGGACCCCCTCCAGGAGCGGGGACAGCCCCGGGCGCTTCTCCTCCGCCCCGCCATGCCGCACGGCGCTCTCCGCGTCCAGCCCCGCGGTCAGCAGCTGTTCCAGCCCGGCGGCTCGGTCCTCACGGTAACGCAATTAAAAGTCGCGCCTGACGCGCTGGCGGCCAAGTGCGGAAGGCCCGACCGGGCGGGCACTTTAGGGCGACCCAGACCCAGCCTCTCAAAGAATGATGCTCTCTTCCCAGACAGCCTTTTTTCTTTCCTTTATTTTTTTATTTTTCCTGCACCGTAACAGCGCGAGTTAATGTCGCTATTGATGTCGCTGGCCACCGCGGCCGAGGGGCCTCCGGGAAGGTCCGTCTCGCCCCTCCGGGACGCGGGGTGGGGAAGCCGGACGGCGGGGCCGGGGCGGGGGCCGGGCTCTCCCGGCGGCGGGGGCTGAGGGCGGCGGCGCGGTGTTTTTTGCAGAACAGTTTGGATGCGAAGGACGGGAGCGGGTCCGCGCATGCGGGCATCGCGCCGGCGGCTGCCTACTACCCCTACGATCACACCCTCAGCCAGTACCAGTACGACAGGTAAGCACCATCCCCACTCTGGCCCCGCTCGTTGCCCTCCACCCCCGCCATCCCCTCCCCGCCATCGTCTCCCCTCCCCTCCCCGCCCCTACAACCCCGCCAACCTGCCTCCTCGCCGCTCAGCATCTCCCGGCCCCAGCCAAGTCGCCTCCCCTTCCCCACACCGACACGGGGTCCTCCGCCCCCCGGGCGGGCAGCAGAGCGGGGGGTGATCCCTCTTAACCGGGGCGGTAATCATCTTTTCCTGCGCGGAGTCAGACTTGGGCATCCCGTGTATGTTTATTAGTTTTAAACCAGCGCAAACCCACTTACACAGCGTTCCCACCTCAGAGGCCCATTGGGCGCCGGTGACCTTTCCTGGAGGATGTGCATTAAATATTCAGTCGCAGCCCAGTGTCATCTGCGTTAGGTTCCTACAATTTCAGGAACAAAAGGGTAGAGGAGATTACTAATAAAAGGAGTAAGAGGAAAAATCTTTCTATTAACACTTACACCCTGGGGTCACCCAGATGAATTCTGTTTGGGGAGGACTAATGAAACGACAGGAAAGTGGTATTTCTGTGAGTTTGCAA
Organism: Atrichornis clamosus; assembly: GCA_013400975.1. Classification (NCBI taxonomy): domain Eukaryota; kingdom Metazoa; phylum Chordata; class Aves; order Passeriformes; family Menuridae; genus Atrichornis; species Atrichornis clamosus. The sequence continues at coordinate 800 of WBMZ01000731.1, read as the reverse complement.
GCTGCTACAATTTCCCTGCTGCCCGAAATGGTGGCATTGACTTTACCGCAAATAAAAGCAGGAGATTCCTTCCCTCTTTCTGCCACCACCTCCAAGGCACATTGGGAATTTGCATTGCCCGGTGCTGCTGTTAGCTGAACCCTTCCTTCTGGCTTTCCTTCCTCGGCCTGAATTCCCGAGACAATTCCCTCATAAAGCTGAGCTGTCCCCATCCCACTTAAAGCCTGGCTGTCCACATCCACCCCCCCCCTCCTCTGCGGTCCAGCCGTCCCCCGGGGGGCGCCGTAGGCAAAGTGTCGGGGCCGGGACTCTGGGACCCCGCATCGGGCTGGTGCGCGGGGGGCGAGAGCACGGTGTCACATCCCGGGTGCTCCCCTGTGCCTGCAGGTACGGGACGATGGACGGCGGCACGCGGAGAAAAAACGCCACCCGGGAAACGACCAGCACGCTGAAGGCCTGGCTGCAGGAGCATCGCAAGAACCCCTACCCCACCAAGGGCGAGAAGATCATGCTGGCCATCATCACCAAGATGACCCTCACCCAGGTCTCCACCTGGTTCGCCAACGCCCGCCGACGGCTCAAGAAGGAGAACAAGATGACCTGGCCCCCGCGAAACAAGTGCTCTGACGAGAAACGGCCCTATGAGGAAGAGGAGGAGGAGGAGGAGGAGGGTTCGCAGGAAGAGGCGATGAAGAGCGGGAAAGCCGAGGGTACCCTGCTAAAACCAGGCACTTAGCGGTTCGGCCGCGGGGGCTCGGCCGGCAGCTCGCCCCCGGGGCGGGCCTCGCTGGTGGGGGCGG